>VZTL01069463.1:62061-89050 GCA_013400535.1 Scopus umbretta | reverse complement strand
CCCCAGCGCCGCAGCGTTAATTTTCATTCCTCCCCGCCCCTTTTTTTTCCCGTAGGGAAAGCGAGCCGGTGGTTTGGGGTCGCGCAGTCTAAATCGGCCAAGACGAACGTGAATATTCTTCACCAGGAGGAGTTGATAGCGCAGAAAAAGAGAGAAATTGAAGCCAGACTGGAGCAGCAAGCGAGACAGAATTACCTGAGCATACAACAGCTACCTCTGTTTGGAGAGTATGGGTGAATTACGATGGTTTTAGATGGGAGCTTCGCTGGCAGAAGGCGGGCGTGTTTGTCAGATGAAGCCAAAGAGACGAGCTTTACAAAGCTCTTGCGCTTGGAGGCAAATACTGAGGAAGTTGAAATCGATAGCTGAGTAAAGGTTGGGAAAGGATGCTTGGCTTTAATTGATCTAGCCAGGTCTTTCAGATACTAGTGAGAACAGGTATGTGCTAGCAGCAATCGTATTTTTAACAGGGTGTTATTACACTTTCCTTCTGCTTCTTGTTTGTTATCTCTTTTATATTTGTGACTCCTAAGAGTTAGTGCAGTTCTCCAGTTAAATGCTTGCCCGGAGCTCGTGGAAGCGGGGTAGTGTAACAAAGCGAGCAGAAATCCTGCTTCAATGGAGTAGTAAACAGGCCAGGTGGAGAGCTCGGGTAACTGCTGTAAGCAGCAAGCTGAAAGGTTCTTGTGTTTTTGGAAAGCCGCGTCTGTGCTCAACGTCAGATGAAAGAGATTAGGAGTCACTGACATTCGTCCTGCTTTCCGCTCGAAATAAATGCGTGGGGCGGGCTGGGGAGGATCATGAGTACCATCACCTACTTTTCTTTTTCTATTCAGAGATGACGGTACTGACAATGAAGCCTGTGTTTCCAACAAGTTTGTTAATGATGGCAGTTTCCTCCAGCAGTTTCTCAAGCTGCAGAAGGAAAAGTCAAGTACTGGTAGGTCGACTTCTGAGCAACAGGAGGCCTTCCTTCTCTGGTGATACCAGCTTTGTGTGAGCTGCCTCCACGTATGTTCGCTTTAGAAACTGCTATGAGCTGTTACCACTACGAGTAAGTTCTAAAGCAACGATGACCCCTTTAGATTTGGATTGGAGCCTTTCTTTGCAATGCGATAGGGAGGTTTGCCCTCTTTAGGTGCTGTAAAACAAGCATCTCTCTTCTAGCTTGAATCTCGCTTTGTCAAAATCATCAGAGCTTTCATGTAGTTACGCAGCTTTTACCAGTCAGTGTCTTTAACTTACTCTGAAAGTAACGGCCTATTGCAGCTGTATTACTGCCTGAGTTGTTATTTGTAACCTTCTGAGATTAAAACAGTAAGGACGCACAGGAATTATTTTCCCCTCATTCTTTCCTAAGAACCTCCCCCAAGTTCTACTAATAACTCGGCAAACACTTCTGCGTCAAATGTGGGGAAGAAACCTATGCTGTTTGGGAGGCGCCCCGGGCAGGTCCTGAGCAGCATGCTGCACCAAGCGAAGAACTACTCCCATTCCAAACAGACCCCAGTCGTTAACCGCCTCAGTGTGTTTCAGTCACCAGATGAAGATGAGGAGGAAGATTATGAGCAGTGGTTGGAAATTAAAGGTAAATGATGCCTTCTGCTACGTTGTTTGTTTTGGGGTGCAGGTTCGCTTACCCTCGTGATAGGAGGATCTTCTACCCCCAGTACAGGGTTGGGTTTTTTTCCTTATGCTGTGGATTGGTATTCTTAGCACAGGTCCTGTGGGCAGACTTCTGCATCGTGAAGTATAAATGGCACCAGTTAATGCTGGCGGACTCCTCCAAAGCCAGCTTCAGGAGAAGAGCTGGGGACTGCGTGCTCTTCGATGTTACTTATCCAGCTGAGCTCAGTGTGGGATGTGGGTCACTCGCCATAGTTAGACTGGGTCAAGTTTTGTGCCTAGAAGACTTATTTTCTCTGAGTTATCAACGCACGTGCCTGCCTAGTCTGTAAGTCTCTGTGAAAAGTAATGTGTAGAGAAGAAATATGTTCTGCTCTTAACGGAGCTTGATTGTTTGCTAACGATGATAATTCTGCTTTCATACAGTCGAAATCTGTTACGGCTAGTGCCGACTTCTCTAGAACGTACATAGATATCATGCTTGTATTTTAAATGGAATTTTAGGGGTTTTAAATGATAGAAAATAAAAAGGCCTCAGTTTGGGTGTGGCTGCGTAGGGTGAGAAATTGGATGTGTTAATAAATAAGATTACACGTAAGGCACGGAACTGTGACCAGGGAAAATCAAAGTTCCTGCCTCTTTTCAAAGTTCCGTTAGAAAATCTCACCTCTAGGTCCTGACCGCTTCAAGTAGCGTAGAAAACCCATGAAGAATATTGCAGCACTTAAACAACCAAGTTTCTCTGGATAACCTAGTCTAGGAGGCAAGAAGGCAGATTTGATTAATAATCTGAATTTCATGCGTGCGTATGAACGGAGTATAAAATTAGATTGGAGTTGCTAAATAAGTCACACGCTAGGCTTTGTGTCATAATTTATTTCATTATATGTTTACAAAAACATGTCTAGCTATTTCTGGTGGGATTTATAAAAAGCCTAATCTTAGCAAGTCCGAACTTAAGCGTGAAATGCGCTGCAGGAATGTGAGAAATAGCCACTGGCTGCAGGGAGCAGAGGTGGAATATGGACGCTTAATTCGGAATTCATGGGTTCGAATCTAGTCTAGATCAGTGTGGACAGCTCTGCTCCTGCGTGCTCGCTGTCCAGCGCCCTACCCAAAATATTGTCGTCTAGACAAATGTGTTTAGTTCCCATTGAATGTGTCCTGCGTCAGCTCTGTAATCGCTGTCAGTGGGTTCCTTTCTTGGCACAGAAGCCAAAATACAGTTTCTTGGAGACTGAGCTCTCCTCTTATCTCTGGTGGGATTCCCTCCAAGTGAGGGTTGAGACATGGGCATATGCCGGTAGGAAGAACTGTGTGCTCCAGCTACACAATCTGTCTCCGCTATCTGGGTACAGAGCGATGTCTTGGGAGCTGGAATCTGTAATCTTTAGTGAGTAATGTGGTTGTTAAAACCAAATTCCTGTTCCTCCCCATTGTGCTTTGTATGGAGTAGAATTGTCAGAAGCAAATTATGTTGCAGTTGACATCGCACCCTAAACTGTGGTGATCCAAATCTGAGGCTTTTCCGTGTAGAAAAAATCTAGATGAAATACTAACTTCCTACTAGGGGAGTGCAGAGGCTGACAGTAACCTAGGGATTGTAATTTGTACAGCTGTGTAAGACTGGATCCCCCATTTCATCCTTTTTCTTCCCATTCCCGTTCTACTTTTGTCTGCCGCCGTGGTTCTTAGAAGTAATGTACCTGTTGCCTGTTTGGTGTGTGAGTTGAACCCCAGTACTGACAGCCTGCTTAAAGTTTTACCCCCAGAGGATGCGGAGACCCGACAAGTGGTGGAAAAGCTGGCTAGGTTCGTGGCTGAAGGGGGACCAGAATTAGAGAAGGTCGCTATGGAAGACTACAAGGATAACCCAGCTTTTTCGTAAGTGTGGTGATAACTCTTGTCTTCCAAAGCAGAACGCTGTCTCTTTGTAGGAGAAAAACCATCAGCCCTGTGTATATAGTCCTCATGGATGTGTTTGGTTTAATTATCGTTTGGTGGATTTGAGCTTTGTCGCGAGTAATTGTTTTACCGCTGAGGCAGAAGGCGATGTTGTGGTGGCGCCGAGGAGGTAGATCAGCTCACGGCAGGAATGCAGCCTGGGAGGTCTGGCTGCCTGTGCGGCATCTTAGCATATGGGGATGCTGGGCTCGATCTCGGGACTGGTTCCGTCTCCTCTGCCGTTCATACGCTGTGTGGCTGCGGACAGAGGATTCCCTCTTACATCAGAGGACGCTGTTACTTACTCCCTTTCAAATGACACAAAAAATTTGGATGCAAGTCCTTAGATTAAAGCTATGTGTATTTATACGTTCTAGAAGACCTTGTAGTCCACGTTTTAAGTGCATTCTGAGTAGTTTATCTGTTTTGTGCTTTTTGGTTTTGAGCTATTTATATCCCAAAGTATCAATGTTTGTGTGTAAGTGTTGCTGATGCCTATTTTTTACCCTTTTTGCCTCCCATCTCCACCCTAGGTTTTTGCATGATAAGAACAGCAGAGAATTCCTTTACTACAGAAAGAAAGTGGCAGAGATAAGAAAAGAGAATCAAAGTTCTCAGGCATCCTCTTCTCAGAAAGGTAATTAAGACTGGGATCTGGGGAATATGAATTGCATAAGCTAAATCTGACTTCTTCACTGGCTGTAACTGCTTGTTAGGTCTGTTCTGGGCACAGTTGGAGTGGATATTTGGCTGTCAATCTGCTGCCTGTAAATAAAATTTCAAAATGGAAGGAGATGGTGGTGAAACATCACCGCGATGGCATCAAACTCTTGTGCCAAAATGGTTGTTTCCCAAGCCCACAGCATGCTATGCCGTGCTCTATGTAAAGGGCTCTTGAAAGAGATTTTACTTGTATTTCTCCAAAATCCTTAACAAAGTGAACTAAAATGATTCTCCGTCATGAGTGTTCCGGCAAGTGTTTCAGCCCTGAAAATGCATTTAGGAAAAGTGCTTTTTCTCAGATGTTCTTATTTGGTTTGTTATCAGTGAAAATGGTTGGTTTGTTTCTTGAACATAATCCCCATTTCTGCTGCCATTTCCCTAACCGAAGCTTTTATTTTCCGCCTGGGACATAAATCCTTGCGAGTAAGGGACTGTGTTTCCAGGTGGGAAAACAGCAGAAGTGGGTGATCTGCCAGCAGACAGGTGGCGTGAGCAGTGGAATCTGGTTAACTGTGTTAAGAGACAGAAATTATTTAGTGGGTGAAGCGTGGTCTGCGGGCCAGGCGTTTATCGCTTCTGGTCCAGCCTCTGTTTCAGGCCTGTGTGTGGCCCTGGTGAATCACTCGGCCTTTCTGTGTCAGCTTCCTTTGCTGTGGAAACAAGTGTTAATGCGATTTTGCTGTCATGCTGTTAACTCAACAGCTCAAACAAACCATTATTTAGTAGACTGTAGGCTGAAAGAGCTTGTTGCCAATATCAACTCACTGATACAACAGTTTGGACGCTAAGCAGTATTATCCATACTTTACAGGTGTGGAATATTGAAGCAAGGAAAGGTTATGACTTGTCCATGGCTTATAATCATGTCTTCTGCCTCCTGTGCCAGCACGCTGGAGTACTGGCACTGGTACTGTGCAGGTAGCAAATGTCATATAAGGCTGTCGTGGCTAAATAATGTATTTGCCTGGCTCCTTATAAACATCAAATGTGCTTGAAATATTAATGATCAGAGCCTTCTCTGTGCCTTTGGACTAAGGCTGCAGTAGCCACCTCTTCCAGGTGAGGACTGGGGCTGTTCCATGGAGAATTTCCTCTGTCCTACAGCCTGCCCCTAAAATGGCCAGCAGATGCGTAGTGACAGTAGGTACAAGTGGGATTACGGTGCAGTATTAGTTGGCCACTTCTTCTGAGGCCTTCCCGTTGCTCCTGGGGACGTCGGTGGCAAAGTCTTGAACTCGAGACAGTTGTAAGTGCTGAGGTGTAACCCTGTGGAAGAGTGCCAACGTGAGGAAGAAACAGACTTCCTCTGCAGTAGAGTGAAACAAGTGTCCATCTTTGAAGGCAAAAGCTGGTTTGTCTGTTAATCTGCTCTCGTCTAGCTCCTGGCACAGAGGAAGCTGATGTGTGAATGGGCACTCCTCTGGTTACAAAGTTGTTGTACGACCTTATGCGATATCATGTTTTTGTGATATAAACTCTGTGACTGTTCATGTCTAATATTTCTGAAAATTAAACTCGACCTTTTGCCCTTATTCTGCTCTTGGGGTTCTTAGAACAGATAGGCTTTGACTGTTGCTTGTGTGAGTTGGGCCCAGTACTGACAGCCTGCTTAAAGTTTCACCCCCAGACGACGAAGAGACAAAGAACTCTGCTGAGAAACTGGCCAGGTTCATAGCAGACGGGGGTCCCGAGGTGGAAGCTATTGCCTTGCAGAACAACCGAGAGAACCATGCTTTCAGGTACGGGAAGAAACCTGCTGCTGAGAGTAACTTGGAGGGGCTTGGGTGGGTCTTTGTGGTTTTTTAAGGGGAAGTAATAGGCAAGCTTGTGATAAGTCTGAAGGACAGCGTGCTTAGATAGCAACGACACTTTTACATTCTCAAGCTTCACAGCTTAAAAGAAAAGCATAGGGAGAGAGAAATCGATTTGCTTTCCCCAAAATGAATTTGCGACTTCCACCCCCCCTCCCTCACCAGCTTTCTGTTGCAATGTACTAGTATAATTCTAATCTTTATACTTTTCCCTGTAGCTGTGTTTTGGTGTGGGCTCCCATCCACCCCTCATACCGCCGCTGTCCAATTAATGTCCTGGGTTGCTCTTTACACAGCATCTTCAGTAACGTACAGGTAGCATGCCTTCACCATGAGGTCCTCTTTTGGAATATCTTTTTCAGCCTTTCAGATGTGAATTGTTCTCTTCAGTGCTCACTGACAGCTGTTTAATGCCTCCCTTTGGTCTCATCCATGTTTCATTTTTCTGCTCTTACAAACAATTTGGTGTGTTCTCTGGAAGCGAAGTGGGCCTCGGCAAGGCTTATTTTGTTGCTGATATTTTGGCATTTTATTGGCTGCCTTCTGGCCCTCTGGGGTGCTCCCCTTGTGTTGTGAATTACATTCGACAGATGTGCTAATACCTGAGCTCTTTCATTATTTACTTTAAACCACCGCTGCGATCCCGCCCGAGCACCGTTAAGTTGAACACCATCTCCTTTGATAGAATTTCATCAGGTTTGCCACAGGGAGGGCCCCATCCTGCCCTCTGCTTGGCCCTGAAGCAATCCTTAGTGCTGTTATTCAAATGGAGGGATGCAGGACCACATTTAGTGAATTTTAAAATACGTCGGAGAGCTGTTTGTGTCTGCCTGTGCATACTGTGCAGCGGTAGATGGGAAAGGCCTGTCATCTCGTACGCTGAGATGAGCAGGCACTATCCTGAGGAGGGGTTTTATCAAGTATTAAACTGGTCGTCTAAAAAGGGAAGATTGTAGAGCAGTTAGATAAGTTTTCTGTGTGAAGTATTTAAACTGGAGTGAGCCCAAAAGGATAATGTGTTCGTAACAAACATGACTGTATTGATTTATTTTTTTTTTGCGTAGCTGCTAGATTGAGGATTGTTCATGTTCTTCCCACAAAGACTTAAGGAGTTTTATTTTACCCAAAAGGTCAGAGATGCCTATTTCTGGAAGGGGTAGCAAATAAAGCAATGTGGTTTTTTTGTGTATGAGGGAATAAAACGAGGAGTCATGGTGTAATTAAGCAGACTGGTAATGTCAACGCTTCTAGCTTGAATAGAGAGTTGGGAGCAGTGTCTTTCAGCAGTCGTTTGGCATTCCCATTGGTAAGACCTGAATGTTTGTTTTCTTCTGTGAATTGAAATGCGACGTGTTGCAGAGCCCTTGCAGTTTTTTCCAAACATGTTCTGGAAGGCGGGTGAATTTGGGGGGAGGACCTTACGTTTCCACAAATGTAACATGATCCTTTTTAGTACCCTGCGTTGATTTGGCACCCAAAATAGCTGCGGTTTGCTCATGAATAGGAAATACGCTTCTGATCCCAAAGGCTTGCAGCCTACCTTGCAAGAGCACGCGGAGTCCTGCGTTGCATGCACATACACACAGGATGGTGCTGAAGAGCAAGGAAGCGTGTGGGAAGGCTAGCTGTGCGAGAGCATTGCAGGAGAGGAAAGGCCTGACCAAACTGTGCTATATCCAGCCCCTGCAAATGACTGTTACATCCAAACTTCCTTTTTTTTTTTTTGAACAGGTTTTTATATGAGCCAAACAGCAAAGGCTACAAGTATTACCGGCAGAAACTGGAGGAGTTCCGTAAGGCCAAAACCAGCGCTGTGTGTGCCCCCTTGCCTGTAGAGTCCAGTCTGAAAAGGAAGACCAGTCCTGAGCCATCACCATCACCTTTGTGCTTACCACCTTTGCCCTTGCCCGTTCCCTCGCCTTTGCCCTTGCCCATTCCCTTGCCCTTGCCCATTCCCTTGCCTGTGCCCTCGCCCTTGCCTGTGCCCTCACCCTTGCCCGTGCCCTCACCCTTGCCCTCACCCTCACCGTCATCCTCTACAACTCCACCTGATCAGACAGCTACAACTACTGCTGCAACAGCAACTACAGCTACTGCTACAGGCACTACTAAAAAGAAGCGGAAGAGCAGGTGGGGGCCGGAGGAGGACAAGGTTGAACTGCCCCTCCCACAGCTTGTCCAACAGTTGGATTCTCCTTCCCCTCTTTCAGGTTAGTGGGTCTGTACATTGTGTCGCTTAACTGTTTTTCCCGGGGAGTGCATTCTGCCTTAGCACAGCTGGCTTTGTAAACATAAAACCCGGGAGTCTTATCTCTTTTTGTAATCTCCTTGGTTGCCAGCCCCCTATCTTTCAGCTAGGTCTAGCAGCTAACTCTCCCCTGTGTGGAAACCCAGATAAACCACTTTATCTCGCCGGCACCAGGGATTGGATCTTATCGTTCTCCAGCTATCTCTAAAACCCTGCTGTGCTATAGCTCATTACAGCCTCAGCCTCTACACTATTTAGGGATATTTCACTTCAGGAAGAGAGTCTGTCAGAAAACAAATATCAAAGGCTGAATTGTGCTTATTCCCCCTGGTAGGATAAAATCCCTGGGCAGCACTTCCATTTCACTCTAACTGATCAGAAGGCTAAATGGGAATTGCTGTTCCCCAAGTGCTGGCGGACCCAAGTATAAGTTTCAGTTCCAATTTATACCCGTTTCAGTTCACTTGATTACGGACGGGGTTCGCAGTCCTCATTCAGCGCTGAGGCTCCTGTTACTTCACCTGCCAAGTTCACCCAGGGGGTTCAGCTCTCTTCCACTGCTGGAAGATAATTCTTCCAGTCGAGACACTTCTGGTGAGCTCTCGGAGGTTGTTCATCTGTGCATGTGCAGATAGGTAATTAGGCAGGCAGTTAGAGATGCATACAAAAATTGAGTCACTCAAGGACAACAGGTGAATGCAGACATTTAAGATGGCATCTTTGAATCCTTTGCCCAATTAGTGTGGTTTGGGGAAAAGATGTGAAAAGGAGAAAGAGAAGACACAAGATAAGGCAGTCGGTGTTGGCAAACTGAGAGAATTAATAGTATGAGGCTAAAGTCACAGGAAAAGTAATAAGTACCTGTCTCAATAAGGACCCTTTTCAAAAAGCAAGAGCAGAACAGATGAAGTGGGACAAGTAATAGAAAACAAGCTATAATTTTCTGAGCTGCAGGGTGAGACGACAGATAATTCTCAAGACGTGGTCATCCTGCACCATTCATTGCTCCAGCAAGTCAGTGGGTTTTCTGCTTTGGCTGGGTTTTAGAGGAGATAATTGCTTGGCCATTAATAGCTCTGATTGTTCGGCTTGGGTGAGGTGTAGGGTTGGCTGTATATGCTGTGGTGTCTGTTGATTCTGCGGAGGTCAGGAAGGAAGGATTCTTAACTCCTAATCCAGCACTTCAAATGTAGATGAAGAGACGTTCCTATGTAATTCTGTCTTCCGATCACAGCCCTATACAGAAGTCTTGGCTATACATCCCATATGTACACGACAGGATACCAGCCTGGATGGCTTATTCAGTTGACCTTGAATTGCTGCTCATAGTAAGGCAGAAATCGGATGAAAAAGTCTTCCCTGATTTTGTACCTCTAGAGTAATTTATCTTTTTTTTCTTGCCGACAGTAATGAAGCTTCAATGATGAAGCTGGGCAGGCATTATCAAAACAAGCATCAGATTCCATCTTAATACCTCCTGCTGCAGTGGGGGGGCTGCAAGGGTATCCATGTGCTCATTCCAGCATGCTTCCTGCTGAAATCTCCCCTGGCTCTTCTAGCCTCCCCTTAATTAGACAGGGACGTGCTCGTTGTGTTCATGCTCACTTTCTGCAGGGCTTTGTGTCAAGTGGAAGAAAAGGACAGCAAACAATTTGCCAGGCATAACAAATCAACTGTTAATGCGCTGTTGATGCTCTGCAGGGGGAAGGATTTTTTTTTTTTTATCTGTTCAGATGGACTAATCCCTTTTTAGAATTAACATCTTCAACCTGACAGGTGAAGAGAATTCCAGATTACACCCCTGAGCCTGTGGAAGGTTAGAGTCGCACAGTATGCTTTGGTACCTAAATACCTACGTCTTAGTCCTTTATCCTTTGCAATTGTTTCGGATTTAGTAGAGGACTGTTCTGATTCTTTTCCTGTCTACTCTTAGTAATAAATCAGTGTCACGGAGAGGAGAAAGCGGAGCCCTTTTGGACAGAAGCAAGGCTCCTCTTAAATGTATTGATACCGAAATGCTTAGCTGCATACATACTGCAGGGACTAATACATCTGAAAAGCTGAACAGAACAGAGATATTGTGATGAGTGAACTCTGTAGACCAGTGGGAAATTACAGGCTGTCATTAGGATTTTCTGAAACCTAATATTGGATTGGTTTGGGTCTGATTAGTTTTAATTGAGTAAGATCCTCGGACTATGAAGCAAAAATATCAGGCACTTCTGTACTGGGATTTCTCCTGCTGTCCTTAAAGGACATTCACTTCTCTTGTAACAAGCTCCTCTTCAGGCATGTGGGAAAGGGATAAACCTTCAGGTAGGCTTCTGCCAATGCTGCAGATAGACTGCACCATTAACCCTGTAGGCAAAGCTGATGTCATTCAAGGAAAAAAAAGTACTTTTTCCCAGGCCTGCTGAAGATGAGACTGCGAAGCAACTCCTTATCTTTTGCATAGTGCTTGCCTGCTGCTAGGCCGGTGTAAGGAATTTATAAATCTTACCTATTTTTATGCAAATTCTTTGACTGATCTTATTTGTGAATAGACTTTTCTATCTTCAGATGTGGACTTGGGGTGGAGCTTTGCTTTTTCTGTCAACTTTGCCTGTATTGTGATACTTTGGGCCAAGACTACAAAATTATCCCCCAGAGCTCAATTTCTGCAGTGACTCTTTCGGCATCTGTCAGCATAAAGTCTGCAAGGTACCAGAGCAGTCAGACAAACCAGATGTAGTTTTAGCACAAGAAGCAGCAGTGGCATATGCTTTCTGGGAAATAAAAGAAGATGCTACAGTCTCACCTTTTCTCCTTTAAGGTGGTTATATATGCTGGCAAGCCACCAGCTCGCGGGGCCTCTAGAGCCATGCCTGGCTCTTAGCCTGAGTGTTTATGCAATTCAGAACTAAGCCAAAGAGCTGCTGACCTCTGTGAAGGGCAGAGAGTCTTCCTCAGTGCATTCACAGAAAGCTTTCCCATGCCCTGAGACAGGAGGTGAATCTTTGACGAGGGCTGATGCTGAAGTGCCCCAGTCTCACATAACGCTTGGAGCCAGGTTCTTCTTTACGTGGAATAGGCGTAGTGCGTTCATTAAAACTGTTTCCAAATCTCAGTGCTCTCCGAGAGAGAAATCGGGCTGTTTATCAATAATAGATAGGTTTATTTTCCTATTTCTTGGGAGCTGAAAGTGCATATCCTAGCACCGAGCCTAGCGTAACACAGCTTCTTGCTTCCCTCCTCTTGGAAAACCTCTTGCAGTGTTTTACATAACTCTTCCTGCAGAGTTGACTCCCGGCGCTGGTGCAAATGTGCAGAGGCTGTAGCTGTGCGAGGGAGGGTGGATGCGCTGTTTTAGGTTCTCCTTGGGAGGCTGGAGTTAAGGAAGCCACTTCCCAATCGCGGAGCGCTCAGCCGAAAGCATGCGGGAAAGGAGGGGAGAGAAGAGTGCTCAGATCAATTGCCCTGAGTGCGAATAAGAGGAAGGGAGAAGACGACCCCTGGGGCCTAATTAGCATGCTGTGTAGACATTTGGTGTCGTGAACAATGATCCTATTATTATCGGGCTTCATAATTAATAGATAATGAATAATTAATGAAGCATCACTTAACTGTAGTCTGGACTTACATTCAAATGGAGGTTTTTGCAGTCATTAGGAAGAAAACCTTTTCCTTGTATTGAAAAATGCAGCGCGCTTTCAAGTGCCGTTGTGTGTCTTCTTTTAATCCCTTAAATATTTAACTGCTGGGATCTTAACTCTAAGGTGCTTTAGAGGGGAGCTGCCAGCCCTGCTAGATATATAGGAACCAAGTTTGCAAGGCAATCTCCAGCCCTGCCAGATGTATAGGAATCAAGGCAATCTCCACTGTAAATCTATTTTTTTGCAGCCCCAGCAGTGTTTCTGTTACTCTCTTTCATGGTGCAGCAATTACAAATAGGCTTCCTTTCCCCCTCGGCCTTTCCTTTAACTTGCCCTTTGAACTCGGAGTTCTCTATGGTCATTTTAAATCAGTAGGTGCCCTGCCCAGATAATGTTAATATCTAATTTCAGGGCTGATCTGATGCAACAGCAAAAATCATTCCAAAGAAGGAGCTTCCAAAAGGGGATGATGCAGGAAAAGGAGGATACATCAATGGGATTGTCAAGCAGAGACTTAAAATGCGCCCCCCTCTTTGAAAGCAGGGACAACATCCCTGGCAATGCTGCTCTTGAGCCTGTAGATTCGAAACTAAAATCTCTTTGGGGAATGGCAACTTCCAAAAGCAGCATAACGCTCATGTCTTTATTCTAATGTGGTCATTTGCTTTTCATTTTGAATGAAGTTGCTGTTTACATAGTAATCAGCAGACACTTCCGTGCGCAGATTGGACAATATGCTGACAGGCTCAGATTTGCTTGTGACTCAATTCTGAATAATTAAGTATCGCTCTTTGCAATGGCTGGGGTTCACGAGGAAGCCTTATGAGGGGAATTAATCTTAAGGGGGAATGATTCTTAAGGCATGGTGTAGCAGATTGCCATGCCGTGTGACCTCCGAGGATGCGAGACATAGCTTGCGAGTCTGCTAACGCGATACGGGCAGAGCCTTGGACCAGGGTGCGGGAATACTCTGAGCTGGCTGACGAAGGAGGTGCGACCCAGTGACTTTCCTGCTCCTGTGGTTCTTGAGTCCTCCTAGGCAGTGGCTCTTCAGTCAAGTGTCTCAATGCTGGCACCATGAAATGAGTGTAAAACTTCATAGGGGGATCTTGAGATACGGTTTCGCTGGTCTCAACAGCTGTCTCGGACTTTTTGAAAGTCTTTTAACATGTGCTTATTACAGTTCAGGACCTGAAGGGTCTTGGTTATGAAAAAGGGAAACCGGTTGGTTTGGTGGGTGTGACGGAGCTCTCCGAAGCCCAGAAGAAACAGCTGAAGGAGCAGCAGGAGGTAATGCCCTGAAATGATTTCCAAATTCATATTGTGTTACAGTATGGCTGGGTTAGATGGGAAGATGGAGGTGGAGATAGCAAAGAAACTTTCACAGTGGCCCACAAATAAATCTCTAGGATTTGTGCTGAATGCCTAAGAATCATGTGATGCTGCAGTCAGCAGAAATATTAGAGGACTTTGGGGAAAATGAATTAAGCCAGCCAATTGCTGTCCTACCAACCTAAAACCCAAAATCTATAAGGTCTGTTGTGTCACATCTGCAGCTGGTTATGTATTGCTCCAGCAGTGGGGAGAAGGTGAGTGGATACTTGCAAGCTTTGGGGGAAAGAGAGCAAGATTGGCTTTTGCCAGAACGTGAGGGCGATGTTTAAACTGTGTGGGGATGATCAGATGGCAGCAGTCCTCGGCGTTAATACCAGGGTACTTCTATTGCAGGAAATAGCCCGCAGTGCTCCTCTTTGATCTGAGAAGCGAGCGGATTAGATCAAGCAACAGCACTGCCTGTTGGGATTTGTAGTTGTCATAACCTGTATTTTGTACGGCAGCTGGGGCGGGCCTGGCTCTGCTGCAGAGCTCTGCCTGCCTCTGTGGCAGGCTCCGCTGCCTCTGAACTGGTGGTCTCACCGAGTGCGCTGTTGCGTCCCTTCCCCTAGATGCAGCAGATGTATGATATGATCATGAAGCATAAGCGAGCCATGCAGGAGATGCAGATGATGTGGGAAAAGGCGATTCAGCAGCACCAACATGGCTATGACAGCGATGAAGAGGTGGACAGTGAGCTGGGAACGTGGGAGCACCAGCTTCGGCGCATGGAGATGGACAAGACGCGAGGTGTGTGGGGACCTGCCACGCAAGCGTCTTGCTCTGCGACTGTACAAAGGCCTCCAGAGGGAGATGTCTGAGTTCCCGTTGTTGGCATGGGAGTTGCAGGGTACTTTTCACCGGTCTGTGCTGTGGCTTCCCTGCCTGTTGAGTAGAGATAATAACTGTCTGTTGCTGTGAGGCTTTATGCTTCACGAACCCTCTGAAATTCCAAGTCAACGAATGCTGCGTTATTGCTGTTTTCTCTCCTTTGTGTCTTGGGCAGAGTGGGCTGAGCAGCTGACCCAGATGGGCAGAGGGAAACATTTCATCGGAGACTTTCTTCCGCCTGACGAGCTGGAGAAATTCATGGAGACATTCAAGGCATTGAAGGTGAAATAGCAGAGACTTCACGGGGCGGTGGCAATGCTTCGGACTTGTCCCGTAGCAGTGAGGGAAAGACTTCAAGCATGCTTAGCCCTTTGTCACAGCAGTTAGCTACCTTGCAGCCTTGAGGTACTTCTGCCCTTACACTGGGAGCTCTGTTACTTCTGGAGGAAACAAGGGGTTAGTTTTTTTGCTCTTTGCAGAGAAACAGCTGTAGCAAATTAGAGAACAGACTATTGGGATGGTATTTGGGGGTTAGCTGAAATTGGAGACAAGCCTCTCCGACTGCCCACCATTTCTCTGCTGTTCCCATTTTGGATAAGTGGTTGCTGATGCCAAGCAAGGAAAATATGAATTTTTATCCAGACAATTGCAGTAAAGTGAAAATATAAAGCCTACAAAAAGCTTATGCAAAGCACTTCAATACCTGCCAATTCTTCCTAAACTGCACAACTTGGTGCTGGCACATCCCTCGTAATGTTTTTGTGTAACCAGCATGGGGTCTGACGTTCCCTGGAGATCCTGGCTTAAATAAGAACTGTATCTGAAGCTTGATTCTGTGAGCAACTTTAAATTCAGGAGCTAAATATTTCTCAGCTTAATCTCACGGTAGCATTCCCTGCTTCTTGCAGATTATGTTACAGTGCTGTACAGTGCCTTATCACGTACCTATTTTCTTCTCCGTGGTGGTGCAGAACTGGAATCCCAAGAAATCACGCTCGTTGTTAATTGTTTGCCAAAACCATCCTAACTTTGAGTAGCTGAAGCTGGTTTTCCCCTCCTGACCCACAAAGATAGGTGCATATGAAAAATAACCAACACTACCTTTTGCGTCTCTGCAGGAAGGACGTGAGCCTGATTATTCTGAATACAAAGAGTTCAAACTGACTGTGGAAAACATAGGTTATCAAATGCTAATGAAGATGGGCTGGAAGGAAGGCGAGGGACTTGGCTCGGATGGACAGGGGATTAAAAACCCAGTCAGCAAGTAAGCAGAGTTCTTCTACTATTGATTTAGTCCTTTCCTCTTGGGCTGATAATTGATGCTCCTTACACTAGGCTACTGGAAGCAGCTGCAATGAGTGTGACTGTAATTCATCACTCGAACGGAATATGGAATCCTCGCAGCGAAGGAGAAAAATTGTTTCTGAATTCTTTGGGGTTCCCTCCCCCCAAGGCCTGGGTTTGTCGCTTTATCTCAGGCAGGAGGTATGATCTGAGCCGAGAGTTTCTAATCTCAGTTTGCATAGTGCCGCCTTCTGAGAGGTGCCTTCTCCCCAGTTTCCCCATCTATAACATGAGGATAATACCTGTCTGCACCTCCCCTCTCCCGGGGCAGGTGAGGATTAAGTCCTGTCTTTAAAGTCATAAATTTATTTAAGTATTAAAGAACGTGTCTTTCGCATCTGAAGCGCCGTTGCTGCCTGCTAGCTAGTCTCCGGTGTACCGTGGGTGAAAGGCGATTAGCAATATTTGCTACTGCTAGACTTGTGTTTGAAAGATGTTTCCGTCCAGATCAGAGAGCTTTGTGTGTGATCATGCAACCGTCTTGACGTTACTTTTTTGCACAGAAGTTTTCTGATTTCATCGCACTCTGTATATAATGAAGCTTTATGAGAGTTCTATCCAAAAATAGATGAGCGTCTCTTTTTTAGGTGGATCATCTGTTGGTAACATATGCGGAACTTCAAAACCAAATATTGGGGATAGGAAATACTCTGAATCGCTTTTTAGCGTTAGATCCTCTTAGAAATAACAGTTGTTTGTTTACTGCACAATAGAAAGTGTCTCTACAAAGCACCGCTGCTCCTCTTTCGCAAGATCTCTCTGGCAACATGGTTACTGGTTCAAAGAAGTCCTGTGATAGAAGATTGCCGTAATCCAAACGGCAAGGCTTACAAACAACGGAATGAAGGCAGTTTTGTTCATCACAGGCTTGAACAAGGGTTGCGATTTGCTTGGGCTCTACCATCTCTGATGTTCTTAGAATGGATAAGAAGGTGCTACTGCAGATGGAAAGGAATTGCTTCCGCTTTCGGACTGTTCTGGAGTGAAGGAACGGGAGGCAGGCACGTTGTTTAACAGTTCTGTGTACCTCAGTAAGGTACAAATCAACGCGTTTGGTTGCCAAAGGTTAGTCTGCCAGTCGGAGCACCGTTCAGTAGGGAGGCATCCAAAGCATAGATGGTATTTCTGTTCCAGCTGTAAAAGGTTAAGCAAATCCATGTTGACACTACCGCTTCCATCTAACAATAGCAAGCGTCATTGGTCTGGAAGGGCAACGTAGAAACGTGGCAAATGCAATAAGCTGCTCAGTATTAGCTGTCTGTCTCGATGCAGCACGCTGTGTGTGACGGTGCCTGGTGCTCCCTGATGCTTCTTCTCTGAGCAGGTATTTCTGGTGAAGAGGAGGGTGATCTGTCACATCTGCTTACCTCGGAGGCTTTGTTCCCTCTTTCCAAACAGGGGAACTACTGCTGTGGATGGAGCTGGTTTTGGCATCGATCGTCCCGCCGAGCTAACCAAGGAGGATGATGAGTACGAGGCATTCCGTAAACGAATGATGCTTGCCTATCGCTTCCGACCAAATCCATTGGTAAGGTGGTCCCGAAACCAGAGCAGGCACAGTGGCAAATCCATTGAGGCTTCTGTGTGCATCCCGTAAGGGTGGGAGTGTTTCTAGCTCTTAGCCAAGAGAGCGGATGCTGTCGGAGTTTCTCTTTGATTCTGTTCTCGTGTTGAATCAAATTATCGCTACTAAAACATCCACGGAGGCGCAGTTTTCCTTGCTATGATTTTTTTTTTTTTAAATACAAAAGCCCCTGTTTTTAATTTTATCTGGTACATACAAAGTCTAAACTGCGCACGAAGGAAGTGGATGCGTTGTCCGTGAATCCGTGGACATCTATTTTGGGCGATATTTGGAATAATTTTTTTCCTGGTTGCAAAAGGCATTTGCCTCTGTTACGTTCAGCGTGCCAGCACACCTAGAAAGCTACATCTGTAACTTTTGGTGGGAAACCTCAGGTTTCACTGTCAGAAATGTCACATTTCAGTGGCTTTTTCAGATAATTAAGCTCAGATGCTCATTGTTCTGTGAAGACAGCAATCCTGATTAATTTTCTCTTGTTATTCCCCACAGAACAATCCACGACGACCTTACTACTGAGAATGCTTTTGGGACAACGTATTTTCAAAACAAGTGTAATTTTACTGTGAAATGTTATGAAACTGCATTATCATTCTCTTATTTGCTAATATTGTAAAACTTATTGAAGTCACAGTACCATCTTTCACCCAGAAGAAAGGCCTGCAAGCCCACTCACCGCACACTCGAGTGTCATGACAACCGTGTCGTAACAAGGCCTGGGTGGTATTTGGAGAGGAGAACAGAGCAGGTGAGAAGGGAGATCTTCACACGGTGCCCTGCTAACAGTGGGAGGGTAGCACCAAAGATACCAATAGGGATAGTTCAGGGACTCCATTCGTGGTTAGCTCAGTGCCATGTTACACGGAATGCATTTTTTTTTGTGTGTGTGTGTAACAGCAGATCCTCCGTTGGTCAGATACGCAGCTTGTGCTGCTCTGGGGGTTTCTTTTTTGGTTTTGTTGGGGTTTTTTAATTGCGAATGCAGCAAGGGACTGTCTCCGACCCAGCTTTTGGGGCTGTTGTTCCCTGCAGAACTGGGTTCTGATGCTGTCATGAAGCCCAAAGTACAGTCTGACCTTCAACTGACATTGCAAAACCAGTGCCTAGTTGTTTTACCTCTGCCCTGTGGAAGACAAGGCGCGGATGGGTGTGGAGCATGGCTGCGAGGGTTGAGGGGCGCAGGGAGAGTTCCTTCAACTTCAGAGGCGCCAGCCTCTTGGTTTCTTGAACACTAACTTCACCCCCAGCTTCCTAGCAAAACAAGAGACTTGCCAACACTTTCTGTGGATTGGGATGATGAAGAACCAAGCCTTCAAACACAGTTTGTCAAAGGCCATTATGATTTTGTTGTCATAAGAAACCCTGCTACAAATACAAATTTCCTTCACTCAGTCTGTAAATAAAATAAAACTCATTTGTTCCTTAGTTTTAATCACTGAATTTTGGGAAGGAGTGGTCTTACTGTGGGTTTTTGTAGGCTGAGAGACTGTTCTAGATCTCTTTCCATCCAGGCATCTCAGAGAAAACAAAGTGAGGTTGGTTGGTTTGGTTTCTTTTGCGTTTGTTTTCCCTCAGTCCGAATACTTGGCGTGTGATTCTCTTTTGTTAACTTTTCTTAACAACGTAGAGTCAAGGATCTGGCTTTCAATAAAAACATTTGAAACGGTAAATTCCGTAGGGGTTCATTCTGAGACAGATCAAAAGCGGTGAGCACCGCACGGAGCTGGACTTGATCCTGGGGAGTGTGTGGTGTGCCGGCACATTGCGTACACTCGCTACAGCTTGTACACGGGGATGTTGCACTTGGGAGGGCTAGTCAGCATGAGCAGTAATCGTGGAAGATTGGGAAATAGAGATAAGAAAGCTGGCACATCTTCAGTAGGGCCAAGCTTCTGCTGAAGTGATGAAGGTCACTGTGACAACTGTGCTTTCCTGGTAAGTTAGGACACCCTTCCCTACCGTTTCTCCCTGTCATGGCAGTGCTGCTCGGTCTCGGTCCGGGCTGGCACAAGCCCGAGCTGCCGAGCTGGTGGTCCTGAATTACCAGAGACTGGAGCACCACGGCGCTGAAGGCGGTCTGCCTGTTTCACTGCTAGGTTTTCTGTAGAAGTAGGGACTTCGGGGAGGCTGCTGGGAGAGCAGAGGTGTTTTCAGTCTCTTTATTCCAAGTGTACGTAGTACAACCTCCTTTCGGCACTGACGGTGACCTGGTCACGGCGTGGCCTAGAGGCAGGGTGAGCGGGCAGGCTGGCTGCTATTGCTGATCGGGTCTTTAAAGCTAATCCGATACTACAGCGATCCGCCGTGTGCTTCGTTGATATTGTGTTGGCAAAAGTTGGTTTAGTCCTTTATTTCAGCACGGCGGCCTTGGTCTTCCACTGTGTTCATCAATAGGTGCTCTGCTCTGCTCCGTTTTTTCTTATGTCATTGTAAGTCACACACGATTCCCCGTGCCCCGTCCCTGGGAGCAGCAGGCAGGGGTCAGTTCCGCGGAAACCCAGCGAGCCACTTAGCGCAGTCCTCCTTGCCATCGTTGGCTGCAAAGCGGGGATTTAGTCTTCAGAAACCGAATCAAACGGGCGGCTGCTGCGCCATGCCCAGAAGGTCACCAAAGTTGGGACTTTTTTACATCAAGGAGTGAATTCCCGGTGCCTGCTGTGCAAACGCCGTGCCAGGCTGCCTGGCCAGCGTGAACACACGTGTGACTGAGCACGGGCGGTGAGCGTGGCACCGGGGGCACCGTGAAATCACCGAGCCGGGGAGAGGCGAAGGGGTTGGGGCTCGTTTGCCCTGAGCGGCCGTTGCAGGAGCTGGGAGACGCTGGCGGTGCTTGCAGAGCCTTCGGTGTTTGGGAGGATCTGAAGGTTACTGCTTCAGGTCACCCCAGATTAGCTGGTTTCCCCCCTCCTTTTTTTTTTTTTTTCCACAGGCTGTCATGCTGCTTTCCATGCATCTCCCTGTACAAGTAGCGCTGGTGGGTGGTTTCTCGGCCACAAAGCCATGTCTCCTTACTGAACCCTGGGGACCGAACCCCCCTTGCTCTCAGGTGCGCTCCCTTTGCCGTAGGCTGAACGAGCACCGCCTAACGAGCCTTTCCGCGTCCGCGAGGAGCCTGCTCGCAACCTCCGTGCTGACAAGGCGCACAGGGTGCGTTCGAGTTCTTCCCACACGGAGGAACGACGAACAAGCCCAGGGCAAAGTGCAGGGCGGCCAGTTCAGCCCCCGGACTCTGAAGCAAGAGGGCAAAAGAGTGACATGACGCAGCGGCACGTTCGTGAGGGCTTTGTGAGGAAGGGGAAAGGTTGAGCAGACGCATTGGGGTCTGCTAAGTACCGTGGAAGTTTCTAAGTGTGTGCCCGGTTCTGGACCGCTGAGCCAGGTCTCTCCCCGGGCTGGTGGGGAGGTAAACGCTCGTGTTTTGAGCAGAAAGCATGAGAGGAGGACGTCAGGGGAACGCTGGGCTCCCAGCTGGATGCAGAGACCTTGAAACCCGTGCTCTCCGCTCGGCTCGATTTGTTGTTAAAGGCAGGGATGAAGTGTTGGTTTTCCTGTGCTTCGCTCCTTCTCTCTTCCTCTTACAGATATGAAGAGGTGCGTCCTCTTGGCTCTTTTAAGTACTTGAGGTTTCCATAATGAATGGGGAAGGGGAAAAAAAAAAAAAACACCACCACAAAACCCAGTCCCTGAGCTTTCAAAGCCTTTTCTGGAGTGGCTTTATCCTTCCCCCGCAGCTCTTAGCACCGTTTCGAGGGCTGCAGCGACCGGCGTGGCCCCGTGTATGGAGACACGCGTGTTCGCCTGCTGCCTGCTTCCCTCCCGGGACGCCCTGGCCTTTCTTCCCCCCGGGGAGCCCCGGCAGCTCTGGCTCTTTAAGGGCCCTGCCTCTTCACCGGCAGCGGGGCCGAAGTCCGCGGGCTCCGGCTGCGGTGGCCGGGCTGGGGATGCAGCTCCCCGCCACGCCGGGAGCGCTCACCCCTTCCCTGCTCGCCATCCCCGTGGCCTTCGGTATCAACGGTGCGACCGCCTTGGCAGAGTGAGTGCGTGCGGGCCCGGGGCAAAGCTCTGGGGCGGGGATGCTGCGGTTTGGCTCGTAGCAGGGCGCCGAGTCCTGTCCTCCACTGGTCCTGGATGCTGGGGCCAGGCGGGAGCATCTGGACTGACCCAGGACAAGGCTCTGTCCAAGGACGGTGGGAAACACCCCACCCGCGATGGGCTGCTGGGTCCCATCCGGACCCGGGGAGCGGTGTCCGGGGCAGGGTGCTGGGTCCCTCCGGGGGCTGGGGCGAGCGGCGCTGTGCAGCCCAGGGCAGGGGGCTCGGTCCGGCTCCTCCTGCCCCGGCTGAGCCCACCGAAAGCTTGCTGCGGGCTGGGGCTTTGCCGACACGGTTCACGGCTGCCTTCATGACTTTTAAATCCCGTTATCAGTGAACAGACGCGCAGCAGCGTCGCTCAGGCCCGTTGCACAACGCGGAGCCTAACGGGGCTCGCCGACAGCCCAAATCCTGGGGGATTAGGGTGCCCAGCGCCTCCCTGATCCACGAGCATCCCCTCCAGCCGCCTGGCCCCAGCGCAGCCCTCCGGGCCGGAGGGACAGGACCCCCGACACTGGGTGTCCCCTCCATACGTGGCCGTGCCTCCCGGAGCGCTGGGGACCCCTCCGAGCCCCATCTCCCCCTCCCGGAGCCATCCCCCTGGCCGCTCGGCCCCTGGCGCGGCCCTGCACCACCGATGCCACCCCTCTGCGCCGGCCTCGTCATCGCCACCGGCACGCTGCCCGATAACGGCCCCGCTTTCGGTTTTACCGCTGAATGACACGCCTGCCATGCCCCAGCCCAGCCGCCTTCTGGCTGCTCCGCGCATCCCCGGCCGGCCGTCACCCTCGCCTCCGGGGATTTGGTACCAGCCGCCAGCCAGGGTCGGCTCCCCGGTGAGCTGGCCGGAGCCCCACCGCTTCCTTGCGCGCTTTATTTCTGTTCTACGTAAAACCACGCTCTGGCTGGTTACTTTTCTCTTATTTCCAGTCTCGCGCCCCAGGACCTGCCAGCTACGAGTTTTCCCCTTGTGTTCTTTCATCGCTTTACCGCACTTTCTATCCCGCCAGGCTCCTTCACCCGCCTTTTCCCATTCGTTATACATTCCTTTTCATTAGCTAATTTCTGCTTTTGCTTTACCAGCAGGAAGGGCTTTTAGCCAAACTTCTCCTGATCGCAGAGCCAGGGCTTTCCTGGCCGCCTGATAAACTTTACTTAAAGATCTCCCGATTTTCATTCCCATCTTTTTGGTCTCCTCTTCCCCTTCCGCACCGCGCTGTTGCAGCCCGGATCTCCGGGATCCATCGCTGTGAAATCCGCAGCCCTTCTGCGCGACGCAGCACCGGGTGAAAACCACCTGTAGCTGTGGGGGGCGCGGACCCCTCCAGCCTGGCCCCCAAACTGAAGCCTGTAACAATATAATTCTCCTGCCCAGGCGTTGCAGGGGGAGGTGGAGGGGGGTACATCCCCCCGTTTCTTTAATCACTGCCGGCTGCGGGACGAGTGATTGATTTCTTTAATTAGCGCCTGGCAGGGCGAGCCGGGCGCTCTGAGCGCGGCACCCCGAGGTGCTGGTACGCGTGTGGGGTGGCCCCGGTGCCGGCGTGTGTTGGTGTGCCTGGAGCCCCGTCGCGCACATCGGTCACGTCTTACGGTGTCCGGAGGAGCCCGGCGTTGTGCCGTTCCACCGCATCGTCTGTATTTTAATTTTGAATTAATCATTCTCTGGGAGTAATTAGTTGTGTAGTAATTAATTATACACTAGTAATAATGCACTTAGGCGGTGACACTTCAATTATTTGATTGTTTTGAGGGTTTTTTTCGAGAGTATCTGTGTTGGGTTTGGATGCTGGGGGCACGCGGTGAGGACAAGCTCAGCCTCGCTCAGCGCTGCTGTGATTCCCGTCCCTGGGCGCGGGGTCCTGCGCTCCCCGGCCACCGTCCCTGTCCCTGGAAGAGCAATTCCGCCTGCACACGGCAAACACGAGCCGGGTGTTGTCGCAGCCTCCTCTAAATGAGACCTGAGCTGTTCTCAGCCGCTGACCCTGGGGCAGGGGGACGGCTGGCCTTCCGTCCCCGGTCAGCACGTCCACCGCGCTGTGCCGAGGAGTGCTTGGGCTGGTAATTGGGTGTTTCTCCAGGATAAGCTATTAATACCGGTGTCTGCAGACAGTCAGCCATGACTTTACCTTTTATTTTTCTTTGGTAACAGGGTTAACGGCTTGAGTGAAAAAAAAGTATTGTTTTCCATGTTTCCTAGCAGAAGTATTGGCTAGACCAGAGCTGTAGTTATTCCCGCTGATGCAGGAGCTTCTTGGAGGGGATGCAGCAAGCTTGGGATAGATTTCCCTACAACTTCTTCACTCTCTTAGGACACGTTTTCAGTGTCTGTCCCCTCGTTGCTGATTTGCTTTATAATTGCTTTCCCCGGTCTCTGAGAACACTGACCCATCACCACAGACTGGAGAGGGTTGGCCACGCTGGGGCTTCTCCCCTGCCCTGGCACGGGAGCCTTGGCGAGGCAGCCCCTTCCCCATCCATGCCTGGGCGTCCGACCCAGCCTTCGCCTCCCCGGGTTTATTTTAGACTCTGGAGGAGCCGTTTCCCCCCGCAGAGGACAGGCAGCGCACTGCGCTGCTGCGGGACCCCACCGGTGCTGGGTCCGATCCTGCTGTTCCCCCTGCTTCGATGGAGACCTGTCAAAATCAGCGGGGCAAAGGGTGTTTCACCCAGACTGGGGGAAACGGGGCTTCACCCCCCGCCTGTGCCTGGGGTGCCTGAGCCTGTCCCCTTGTTCTGCAGCAGCCCGCTGGTGCTGATGCTGACGGGGGTGCTGGTGCTCGCCGGCCTCATCTCCATTATCTTCTTCGTAAGCGGAGGGAGCCACTTCCAGGACCCCCTTTTCTGCGGTGAGTCCCCCCCCTGGGGTGCGGGGACCGATCCCGTGCTGGGCAGGGAGCGGAGACCTGGGATTTGGGGAGAGCCGTGGGACCCGCTCAGAGCTGGCTCGCTGTCCCGCAGTCTTTGTGGTGTTCTCCTTCACCTCCATCGTCGACTTGATCATCTCGCTGGAGGAGGATGGCTACATTTCTGGCTTCATGGAGGTC
This sequence comes from Scopus umbretta, assembly GCA_013400535.1. Taxonomy (NCBI): domain Eukaryota; kingdom Metazoa; phylum Chordata; class Aves; order Pelecaniformes; family Scopidae; genus Scopus; species Scopus umbretta. The sequence goes on along the minus strand of VZTL01069463.1, from coordinate 64,797 downwards.
TACGTCAGAGAGGTACCACCGCAGCCCGCCTTGGGCTCTTGCACACCTTGGCCGTGCAATGAGCAGCCCCGTGCACCTGGGTCAAGCACAGATGCTGCTCCGGCTCCCGAAGCTGCTCTTGCCGCAGAGGGACCACGCACGGAGCAGCCCCAGCTCCCGTGGGGTCCCCTGGGGAGGGGGTGTGGGAAGGCGCCCGCTCCCACCCCATACGATCCGCAATCTTCCGAATGGGCAGGGCGAGCCCTACCTGCGCACGGCGCACGGCATCATGATCTGTTACTGGGACGGCATCATCCACTACGGGCTCTACCTCGCCATGATCGCGGCCATCGACCAGAGGTGAGCGGGGGCAGCGGGGAGGCGAGCTTGGAGGGGCTCGCGGTGGTGGGAGGGTGCCAGTTTTTGTGAGGAGGGGAGCTCTGAGCCTGGCAGGGGTGTCTGATCCCGGCTGTCTCTGCAGAAAGAGCTACAGGAACCTGGGTCTCTTCTGGCTGGGCTCTCTGATGATGAGCATCGTTGTCTTCCTGCTTGGGAACCTGATAGGTACGGGGGTGCGGAGAGGAGCTCAGCTCCATGTCCAGCCCTTGCTGATCCCTCCAGGTTGCCTCCATCCCCTCGTCTGTCCAGCGGGTTGGCTCCTCACCCCGCGGGCAGAGGAAGGTGCTGACCCAGGCGCAAGCGGCAGGTATCGATACTGGGCGCCGAGCGCTCCGCCGTGCCTACCACGTGCTCTCCTTCCCCAGGGAAATACAGCTCTGACCTCAGCCCTGCCTTCCTGCTCAACCTGCCCTACGTCCTCATCCCCGTCTGGGCTGGGGTGAGGCTCTTCCAGCAGCCCAAGGCCCTGCCGTGCCTCAGCCCCGAGGAGGTGAGCTGGGAGCTGGAGCTGGGGCAGGGGCTCCGCGGGGAGCTGCACTGGGAGCCGTCAGCCTTATCCCCCTCCCGGGGCTGGACCACAGGGTGCGGAGCTGAAAATACGGCATTTTCCCTCTCCCAGGTTGCAGAGGAGCAACGCAAGCGCCTCTACCAGCGGCCCCAGGACATGGGGCTGGTCCTGGTCCTGCTCCTCACCGCGGCATTCACCTTCTTCAGGGGGATGGTGAGTGCTGGGTCCTCGCACAGGGGTCCCAGAGGGGCCACGGGGGTCCCGGGGCAGGACCGTCTGCCCCTTGCCCACCTCCCCTCCCGTCTCTGCATCCCCAGGTGGTTTTGGACTGTCCTGCCGATTCGTGCTTTGAGTACATCTACCAGCACGAGCCGTACCTGCGCGACCCCGTTGCCTACCCCAAAGTGCAGGTGAGTGGGGTCGAGGTGGACCTGGAGCCCTCCCCCGTGCCACCAGGGACGGGGTGACCTTCTCTGTGTCCCCCCCCCAGATGCTGATCTATATGTTCTACGTCCTCCCCTTCTTCTGCCTCTGCATCTACGGGCTGGTGCTGCCCGGCTGCTCCTGGCTGCCCGACTGGAGCCTGGTGTTTGCCGGCGCTGTGGCACAGGTGAGGGCTGCCCCATCGTCCTTCCCCGGCTGCCAGGGGGGACAGCGGGACCCCCGGGCTGGGTTTTGGTCCCAGCCAGGAGAGAGCAAGCAGGGAGCCAGGGCTGAGCCTGGGGGGCCAGATCCGTACCCACAGCTGCATGTGGAGCAGTTCCCACCGCCGCTGCCGGATAATTACTTTGGCCTCGGTGGATCTTAATGGAGCCGGGGATTAGTTTGACAGAAATAGGCTGGAGAGAGCCCGCAGGTCTATAGATAGGATGCGCTGGGTGTGCTCCTGTGAAACACCCTTTGGTGCCGGGTGGGCTGCAGCGGGCCAGCCCGTCACTGCCGCCCCCCCCCGTGCCACCCCTGCCCCGTGTCCCCAGGCTCAGTTCTCCCACCTGGGCTCCTCGCTGCACGCCCGCACGCCCTTCCCGTACCAGACCCCTGAAGATGTCTGGTGGAGCTTCCTCCTCACCAACGTCCTCTACGCGCTGGGCCCCCAGCTCCTGGCCTACCGCTGCCTGCGCTGCCCTGCCTTCTTCCTGCCCGCCACTCCTGCCACCCTGCACGTGGGCAAAAAGCACCAGTGACCTCTCCTGCCCGCCCCAGGGGGCTGCTGCCCGTCTCCCCTCTCCCTGCTGCAAGAGCAGCCGGAGCAGTTTGCGGTGGGACCTGGGGGGTAGAGGTGTCCCCAGGGATGCTCCGGTCCCCGGCGTGTCCCCTAACGCTGGGGGGTGCGCTGGGGGGACCCCAGGGTGCTCTGCAGGGGCATCGCTGCAGCCGCGGCCCTGCCCTTGCCCAGGCTCAGGGGTCTCGCTGGCGGGGGGCTGCGGGAGCCGGGCTCCCCTCCCGACGGGTCCCCGGGGGCTGCGGGACCCCCGTCCCACCCCGGTGCTCCTGGCCACACCGGAAGGACGCAGGAGCGGGGACCGTGCCAGGAAAACACTGTTTACAAAATAAAGGAGCGAGGGTACGGCCTCTGAACCCGTGTCTGTGCTCCCGCCGGGGATGTCACCCCGTGCCGCGGCCGAAGCACCGCGCTGGCCCCCCACGTCCTCCGCCGGGGCCCTGCCCGTTCCCACCCTCCGCCCGGTGCCAGGAGGAGCTGCCTGACTTTGCCCCCCACCTTCGGGGCGCGGGGGGGCTCCCGCTGCCTGCACTGCCCTTGCCTGCCCTTGCTGCAGCGCAGGGAGGGGGGAGCCGGGGAAGGGGCGCCCCGGCGGGTGCCAGGGATGCCCACGGGTGGGCAGGGGTGT
>VZTL01069463.1:41980-52932 GCA_013400535.1 Scopus umbretta | reverse complement strand
GGGGGGCTGCCGAGGGGCTGGGGGGGGCAGGAGGAGATGCTCTGCTCCCCCCAGCTCCGGCGCAGCGTGGCTGGTGGGCTGTGGGGCCACGGGGGCGAAGCCCGTAGACCCCTCCTCAGCTGCTGGCTCCAGCGCCTCCGCCTCCGCCGGCCACTCGATGCCGGCCCGCAGGGTCACCTCGCTGGCCGCGGGGGGAGGCGAAGGTGAGGGGACCTCCCGGGCCGGGGGGGACACGGCTGCTCTGCCGCTCAGCTCGGCCGAGCCTTTCCCAGCATCCCCATACCCGGCCGGCTGCTCGCGGCTGGGCTCCGCCGGCGGCTCGGCTGGCCCATGGGGAGCCGTGGGGCTCAGCCCCCCCCGGGGCCGGGAAGCAGCCACCTCGGTGGGGCTGGGGGCGGCGGGGTGCCCCACGGTGGGGCCGGCTGCGTGGAAGAAGGTCACCGCTTTCCTCTGCCTCTCGAGAGAGCCATCGCCCGGGGCCCCGCTGCCATCACCGCCGTCACCANTGCCGGCTGCCGCGCGTTAACCACGACGCCTTTTCCGCCTGGCCGTGCCTCTACTCTTTAAATATATTTGCTGCCTCTGTGCCAGCCGCAGCCGGGCAGCGTGTGCCGCGCGTCCCCCGCCAGCCGCCACCTCTCCAGCAACTATTATTAGCAGCTGCAAATATTAGAGAGGACGCTTTCCCAGCTCACGGTAATAGCTCGGCTCCCTCTGAAAAACCCAGGACCCGCTCCCAGCCCATCGCGGTTGGCGGAAACTCCCCGCTGCGTAAATTGGTTTGGGTAAAAGGAGAGACCTGCCCCAAACCTCTGCCTTAATACCGACCCTGAGGGTCGGCACCGTGCCGGGCCAGCCTGGGGGGGGTCAACATCGAGGTCCTCCTGCCACCCAGCCCATGCCTCCCTGTGCCCGTCAGCTCCGGATGCCGGCAGCACCCCGACCCCACAGCGCCGCGCTCACCGTGCCGGCTGGCGTTGCCAGCGCCCGCCCAGGCCAGCAGCTCCCGCTCCTCCAGCCCCGGCTCCTCGCCGCTCCCGCTGTCGGCATCCAGCAGCGGGGACCCCCCTGGCCCCCCCAGCAAAGCCGCCGTGGAGGGCTCGAAGAGCGACCCCGCGCTTGGGGACGCGGGTGTCTCCGGCACCCATGGGTGGGGGGCGGTGGGTGATGGCCAGGGGCTGCGGGTGGCCAAGCCGGGGGGCGCGGGGGGCTCTTCCCTCTTCACNGGAAGCAGCCACCTCGGTGGGGCTGGGGGCGGCGGGGTGCCCCACGGTGGGGCCGGCTGCGTGGAAGAAGGTCACCGCTTTCCTCTGCCTCTCGAGAGAGCCATCGCCCGGGGCCCCGCTGCCATCACCGCCGTCACCACGGGGCTGCGGGGCCGTCTCGGGGCCCTCGGCCACCAGCGGGGCTGGGGGCAGCGGGGGCCGCGGCAGGACGGAGCCACCGCCCTCCTGGGAGAGGGCATCCCCGGAGAAGTCCTCGGTGGCATCGGCGGGTGGCTGGGGAGAGTCCCCACGGGGAACGGGGACGCGGGGCTGAGCCCCAACCACGGTGACGTCCCGGTGGCCAAGAGCACCGTGGGGAACCGTGGAGGCAGGGAGGGATGGGGACGACGGCAGCGGTGTTCGTGTGGGCCCCCCAGGATTGCGGGCGGCCGTGCGGGGGCTCCACCACGGTGAATCCCTCCAGGCAGGCACCCGTGGCGAGGGGGCCACCGGGGCGGTGGCCGGTGCCATCAGCTCTGCAAGAGATGGCACAGCCATGGGGGTCCCCAAGCCGGCACAGCCCCTGCCAGGACCCCCCCCAGCCACCTTCAGGCATCACTTACCGGGGCCGATCTCCTCCTCCACTGCGTTGGAGGGCGAGTAGGTGCCCTCCCGCCAGAGGCTGTCGGTGCCGGCACGGTGGATGCTCCACGTCTCCACAGCGTTGACTGCAGCCCCCTTCACCTCCAGGGCTAAGACAGAGGCCTGGGTGACTGTCCCCACCGTGGGGTCCCCAGCCACCACCGCGGGGTCCCGGCTCTGCCGCTGCAGCTGGAAGTAGCGCCCGTTCAGCCCGGCATAGCTGCTCCGCCTCGGCGGGTGGGAGCTGACCAGTGGGGTGCCGGGGGTCTCTGCTACCGCGCTGGGGACCTTCCCCAGCCCAGGCGGTGCCGGCGGTGAGCCGGTGACATGCTCCCGGGCTGGGCGTTGGGACTGCGGCAGGAGGGCAGCTGGGAGCTCCTCGGGGCCAGGGGCTTCTTGCACCGGCGGTGCTGGGCTGGTGCTGGCCAGATTCTGCCAAGAGCTCACCGGTGCCTGGTCCACCACGTTGAGAGCCGCATCCTCGTGAGGCCACGCTGGCGAGGAGGCCACGGTGGGAGGCAGGGATGTGCCATCGCCCAGCCCCAGGCCGTGAGCCGCTGGCACCCGCGACGGCGCAGCCCTGGGGAGGTCACCGCGCTGTGCCGCTGGGCTGCTGCTCGCCGGTCGCAACTGCTCGTCCTCGCCCAGCCCCACGGGCCCTGGCTGCGGCAAGAGGCCATAGCGGTCATGCGGGGTGTCCCGGGCGTCCCCCGACGTGCCCAGGTCCTCGCTGTGCTCCACCAGCACGTTGTCGCTGCCCGGCGGGTCAGGCGCGGGTGGCACCGGCTCCTCCGGCTCCCTCTGCCCCGTGGCTCCATGCGCTGTGGTGAGACCACGAGCATCAGCCGTGCCGGCGGTGGGACCGGGGGGCAGGATGGGCATCTGGGGCATGACTGGGGACCCGCATCCCCCCGCCGCGGCTCGGCACCGGGCACCGCATCCCCGAGCCTTGCACCACGCCAGGGTGATGCATGGAGCTGGGCTCCCTCCCAGAGCAGCTCTCCTCATTTATCTCATTAATTCCCCAATTAAATATTCATCCGCAGCAATTTTCCCAGCCATGGGCACCGATTCCCAAGAGAAGGGCCAGAGCTAGTGGGGGGTCTGGGTGGGGAACGCAGTGCCAGCATCGCGGCCAGTCCCCCTTACCTTTATAGCAGTAGGCATCGAATTTGGAGGCGGGGGGGGGGAAGCCGGTGCGGTTGGGGAACTGGTAGAGGGTCCTGACGCCCGAGGCCTCGCCGCCGCACTTCCTGCGCGGGAGCCGGATGGGGTAGCGGACGCTGCCGTCGGCCAGCCAGCCCGGGTCGCACTGGTCCAGGCCCTCGCGCCACGCCAAGTAGAGCTGCCCCGTGGTGGCTAGTGAAGCCCCCCGGCTCCGGCAGTGCCTCCGGGCCCCCTGCCAGGTGAACCGCCCCGGCACCGTGGCGTAAAACACCATCCCTACAAGAGAGCAGAGCCCGTTGGGGATGCGGGGATGGAGAGCCGTAACGGTCCTGATGGCTTGGAGCCGAGCGGTGTTTTTTGGAAGACTGACTCCAGCACAAGAGCCATGCCGCAGCGCTCGGCACCGGCACCCATCCCCACAGCCAAACCACGGCAGGCAAGAGATGCACGGAGATGCCCACGCTCCTGGCCGCAGCCATCTTCCCTGGAGGGAATGTCCCCGAGCACCCGCCCGCCCGGCCCGGCATGCATCCAGCTGCCGCAGCACCACTCGCCTCGCAGCTCCCGGGCGTAGCAGTAGACATCGTACTCTTCACCGGGCTCTCTCCGGCCGTAGCTGCGGACGCCGGGGAGGCTGTTGCGGTCTCCGTAGCAGCCAGGCCGGGAGAGCGTGATGGGGTACCTGCCGGAGCGGGGCACAGCGGGCGCTCAGCTCCACAGCCGCCCACGGTGAGGTGTGCCCGTCCGGCAGCCCGCGCCGCACGCTTACCGCACGGTCTGGTCAGCCAGCCAGCCCGCGTCGCAGTTGTCGTAGCCATCCTCGAAGGCGGCCTGGAGGTGCTGGGGCGAGGCGATGACGGCCGAGTTGTCCAGACAGGCGCGCCGGGCAGCAGCGAAGGTCAGTGCGTAGCGCTCACCCGCGGGGCGGTAGTGGAAGACAACACCTGGAAGGGCAGCAGATGGCACAGCTGGCACAGGGTGCACAGGGCTGCGCAGGGTACGTGGAGCGCACAGCCTGTACGAGGTGCAGGGCTTGCATGGGGTACACGGGGTGCACGGCTTGCACGGGGTACGTGGCTCGCACAGCTTGTATAGGGTGCACGGGGTGCGTGGTTTGCATGGGGTCTATGGGGCCCACGGCTTGCGTGGGGCGCACCGACCCACACGGGCACCCATGCCACCCCGCCGTGGTACCTGCAATGCCCCGACAGCTCCCCCAGCACCCCGCGGCGCAGTGCCCGGCTCACCCGTCACCTCCAGGGGCAGCAGGTCCTGCTCATCGTCGATGCCAGCCACCACCTCGCAGCGGTAAAGCCCCGCATCGCTGGCGCGGGTGGCGCGCAGCAGCAGCGTGGCGTTGTAGCGGTCACGGGGGTAGCCAGGCAGGGACACCCGGCCCTCGTAGGCTTTCACCACCTTCACCGCGTTGTCCTTGGCCACCAGGATGGGGACGTCCTCCCTCTGGCCGGTGGCCGAGCGCACCTTGCTCCATTTGACGCGGGGAGGGTCGGGGGGCTCGTTGGGCCCCAGCGAGGCGGAGGGCTGGAGCAGGAAGAGGCAGGGCAGGGCCACGGGCTCCCCCAGCCCCACGCGCACGGCCTGGTGCTGCACCCTGTTGATGTGGATCACCTTCCCATCGTCCTGGGAGCCTGAGGGGAGAGGCGCCCAGATACCACGGGGATGGGCGGCAGGGGCTCCTGCTGGGCTCTTGTTTGTAGGGGGGAGAGCTGGGGGCTCTGCAGGGTGTTGGGGGCTCCGTACCGGGCACCCCTGAGCCTCCCAAGGAAAAGCAGGAAGCAGGATGATGTGCTGCCTCCCTGTCTAGTGGCTGCAGACCAACTTTGCCAGTGAAACCTGTCCCTCCAGGGCTGAACCCTGACTCGGCCAAGTCCCCGTCCCCCTCAGGATGCTGCCAGGCTGTAGCCACTGCTCTGCACCCATGGATCCCGCACCACTCCCATAGGGATATCAGTATTCCCTGTCCCTGCCCGCAGCGGTGGACCCCCTGCCAGCGACTCGGTGCCATCCAACCCCTGTGGCACCAGCAGGAAAGCCACCCCCACGCTGGGATAAAGCGTGGCAGCGACTGAGACCTCCTCCTCCTCCCGCACTAATCCTGCCCCAGCTTGTGCAGGCTCCCAGCTCCACCGCCGCAAATCCCACAAGTCTCGGAAACCCCTGCGGCGCGGCTCTCCCTGCCCGCAGCAGGGTCGGGGGGATGCTCCCCGCAGAGCCCAGCTGGCTGGGGACCGGGGACGGCCGCTAATCCCCGCCTGGCACGTTCCCCCCTGCCGGCACCCCACCCTCCAGCGCACCCCAAGTCCTTTGCTCGCCAGGAGACACACGGGGAGGGTACCAGGGCCGGGGGATCCCAACCCCGCCCCGTGCAGCAGGATGCCGTGATGCCCCCACCGTGCAGGATCGGGGGGGGGGGAACAGGGGCTCTCCCAGTCAGAGAGATGGCAAATCCCCGGGGGGCTCAGGCAAATCCCCGGGGGCTCAGCTCCGCAGCAGGGAGGGGGCCAGGGGTGCTGCCAACGGGATTAAGGATTTAAGGTCTCGCGTGCGGGGATCCCAGCATGGGGGATGTCCACGGTCGCCTGGGGGGCTTCTCCCTCGCTAATCCCCCGGAGCCCAGGGCAGGGAGCCGTGGGAGGCTGGGGGGGCCGCAGCCCGAGCCCTCCCCTGGTTATTATTCCCCCTCACTATTGATTACGGCTGAGAGTTCATTATTTGCTGCTGTTGACCGTTATCAGCGAATTAGCCCCAGCTACGGAGCGCTGGCGGCACTTACCCAGGACGGCGATGGGGAGGAGGGAGAGCCCGAGCAGGAGCCAGCAGCCGGCATCCCCCATCACATGGACCATCCTTGACCTGCAACGAGAGCGAGGGGGCGGGAGGCCGCTGCTCGCCTGCTCCCTGCTTGTTCGGCAACACCGTTTGGCAACACCGTCGGGCCATAAATCACCGCGGGGCCGTGCTGACACCAACCCCCGGGAGCTGCGGGGAGAGCAGGATTAGCCCCACTTAGCAAGATGCCATTAGCCCGGAGAGAGTTTGATTTCACTCCCGGCACGAAGCCGGTGCGGAGTCGGGATGGCGGACGGCGTGCCACCCGTCGACCCACCGAGCCCCCAGCCACCCTGCCGGGGTGTCCCTCTGTGTCCCCTGCACCAGTGCCACCCACGGCGACGTCCCCGCACCCACCCGCTGGAGGTGGGACACGCATCTCCACGGTGGGGGCAGCAGGCAAGCTCGGGGGTCCCACAGCCCCCCAGCCCGGCCGCGGCAGAGCCGGCGGTGCTAGAGCCAGCCCTCGCTTTGCCCCCAGCATTAACATGCGGCGGATGCCTCCAGCTGCCGGAGCCGGCGTGCGGCGCGTGGAGCACAAAGCCGGCACCGCCACTCGCCGAAAATCTCCCATCCATCTGTTTGACTGCAGCAACGATTAGTATTTTCTAAATCATTTGGTCTCCGGGCTTGGAGGGAAGCGGGACAGATCGCTCGCCCAGCACGGGCACAACCATCACCCGGCTCCCACCACAACCACCACAGCGCTTGGGCTTTGTTTGGGATTGTAACCAGGCTCCGGCACCCCTCTGCCGCCGAACCGGCCAGGCAGAGGCAGCAGGGATGCAACCAGCACCCCCAAACCCCAAACGGGGCCACGTTGGAGCTCAGCACCATGTGGCCACGAGCTAACACCAGACCCAGGGTGCCCCATGCACCGGCAGATCCGGCATGGGGTTTCCTGGTCCCCCTACGCATCCCCCAGCTCTGACACTGACCCCAGCCAGCACAGTGAGCTGGGGTGCACCCAGCTTTGGGGGGACACCAGGAGCCCCCCACATCCCTCTCCCAGCTGCCTGGAGCCAAGGCTTCGGCTCAGCCCACAGGTTTCCCCATCCCTGATGCTCCATTTTCCAGCCCTTGATTTCTCATTCTGTTCCTTCTGCTTTTATGGGACAAAAATAGAAAGAAAGAGCAAAACGGTGAGAAAAAAGGAGGACCCCCCCCCCCATGTTCAGCGCTGGAAAAGGGCCTTTTGGGGGGGTGCAAAACTGGGTTTTATCTTATCTCTTCTAAAGAAGAAAGCGTTTGCAGCATCCTCCCTCCCGCAGCAGCTCCGCGGGGCTTTCTGCCTCCAAAGCCAGCTGCCGATAAAAGATGAGGAGGTGACCCGACCCCAGCTCCAGCCACGGAGGGAAATTCCCGGGGTGCGGAGCGGGGAGCAGGATGCGGGTTACTGTGCCTTCACCCAGCCACATCCCACAGGAGACAAAAAACCCCAGAGCAGCCCCAGGGCTGCTCCATGGCATCCACAGCACCGTGGCAGCTCCTTCTTCCCTGCTCAGAGATGCTCCGGGAAGGAAATCTCCCGGACTCGCAGCCTCAGCAGCACCAAACTTTTCCCTGCCTTCCCACTACGGGGGGAAAAAATAAATTGCTTGGCACAGTTGTGCTGGGGAGGTTCCAGCTCCTCCCCATTGAAATGTTAATTTTGACTTTCCGGGGTGTCAGGAGTTCTCCCAGCACAAACCATCACGCCGGGTCGTGGGATGGGGTGGCTCTGGGGGGTCCCTGCCCACGCCGCCGGCCCAGGGCCTTCGCCGAGCCGTGGCCCCAGGACCCGCTGGGTGAGGGTGGGGTGGTGGGTGCGGGATGGGGACATCCAAGACGCTCAGCACCGGGGCAGAAGGGTGCCCTGGGCGCCATGCCCACCCACGTCCCAGGGCTTCGAATCACCCACGGTCCCTTTATTTTGGTCTTTTCACCCATTTTCTTTTTCACATCCCTCGACACTCCCCCCTGCAGCATCCAGGTGACTTTCCTCATCGAAGGGCAAAGAAGACGATTTCCCACGCAGGACAACAGCGACCGAGGCTCGCTCCCCGACACCTCTGCACAGCATCCCTGAGACCTTCTCCTTCTCCATCCTCCTCCTCCCCAGCCCGTGGCTGCCCCAGCTCCCAGCCACAGCCCGGGGCCACCAGCCCCAAACCGCGGGGTCCCTGCCCAGGGCCACATCGGGGTAGTGGGACGGAGCAGGAGCCGAAGGGACCCGAGATACCCCGAAGAACCGCGTCAACGTGCCAGCGTATAAATACTCCTCTAAGCTCTCAGCTGTTTACCCAGCGCCGCTGTTCTGGAGACGGGTCCTCGCTGAGCAAACGCCGGGCAGCGCTGCTGGGTAAACAGCCCGGGGTTTATTTAAATGTTAAACAGAGAAGTTGCTCTTTGGATTTGCAACCACCACCCCAGCCAGCTGTGGAGCCAGGCACACGCCATGCCGGGGCTGGATGGATGAGACCGTGGTCCCCAACCCTGCCGGGGGCACCCCAGGCTGGCAGCACCGGGGAAGCGGGTGCTGCCAGCGGCGAGGGGCTGGGGGCTGCGCGGCTCCGGCTGCACCGTTGCCTTTCCTGACATCAGCGTTTCTGCAGGTTTTGCTTTCGCCGCAGGGAAGGTGCCGGCGGTGGGAAGGGACGGCCCCCGCTGACTGCACCCGCTGCCTCCTTGAGGAACCTGGACCACAGGGAGGGGGGTCCCGGGCTCCCCCCAGCCTGGGGACAGGACACACAGCCCCAGCCTGCCGCTCCCTTGGGGCCACCTGGCCGGCACCCCTGCCCTCGAAGCACATGGGGACCACGGTCCTGGTGGCGCGGCGGCTCCGCTCTGAGCCACAGGGACAAAGGAAGGTCCCCAACGCGCTCTGTTCCCCCCAGCCCCTCATCGGACCCCCGGCTGCCGCCTCCACCAAGCCCAGGCCTGTGCTGAGCCAGCAAAAAGTTTATCCCAAGGTCAGGGCGAGCGGCACGGCAGCCTCCATCCCTGCCGGTGCCGGAGCCACCACACGCGGCGTTCCCCCGCACGAGGACCCCCATGGCGCGGCGGGGGCTGCCGAAGCCGCAGCCAGGCAGCGTCCTCCCAGTCTCGGCGCCTCGTTAATTATTGAGACCGTCTCCCTCCCACCTCCTCTTGATCCACTAACCCACAATCCAGCTCCGGCAGCACCAGCGAGGCAGCCCGGGGCTGGCGCGGCCAAGTCCCGACCCTGCGGCACCGCTGGGATCAGCCCTGGCCGGATCCTGGCTCCCCACCACAGGCAGGGGAACACCGCTGCCAGCATGGCTCAGCACCACCAGCCTCTGCGCCAAGCTGCCTCTGCCACCGGGGCAGGATCCGGCCAGGGTCCCCGCGGAAGGGGCCACGGGCTCAGCCCCGCCGGGTATCACCGCGCCAGCCCCAGGGGTGGCAGCAAGGCGAGGAGGGTGGCACCGGGAGCCAGCGCTGGCCCTTCCACCGCACGCCCGAGGGGCTGAATGTCGTGGGGGGTGTCTCTCTCTGCAGTCAGGGCGATGCCACGGGCTCAGGGCGCAGCAGCGTCCCTGGTGCCACGCAGCCGGAGCGTGCCCGCGTCCCCCGAGCGGCCCAGGCCCAGCCGGCGGAACGGCAGGCGAGAGAAATTTAAAATAACGCCAGTGCAAAGCTGCCCCCCCCCAACCCGGGCGAACATTTTCACATCTGTCACTAGCTGTCACCTCATGAATAATTCATCTGCTTCATGAATATGCAAAGCCGGGGCTGGTGATTAGCTTCAGCTGAAACATAGCTTAATTCCTCACAGCCCATTGGGCGCCAGGACGACCCGGCCGGTTTTGGGGTCTCCTCTCNGCCCCCCGCAGCACCCACCTCCCTCCCAGCGCCACGATGCCTCCGCCGCCCCAACGGGGAGGGGGCGTCCGCCGAGGGCCCCCCCCGGGGCTGCGCGGCCGCAGCGGGAGCCCGGCGGTGGGGCCGGCTCCGCGTCCCCTCCTCTCTGCCCACAACAAAGGAATTCTGCAAACCTCGCTGCCGTCACATCTCACAGGCAACGTGATGCTTCCCGCTCCCCCCCAGCCTGCGAGAATAAATTAGCACCTCGGAAAACTGTGATCCCGTCCAATATGGGCCCTTTGCTGGGTGCGATTTTTATTAGGCAGACAGTCTGCAGCCTTTATTTTAGAATTTGCTCTTCTTTTAATTTTTTTTTTTCTTTTTTTCCTCCCGCTTTCTTGTCTCTCCCCGGCAAGCTGAAAGCGCCGCGGGTGCAGCATCGCAGCAAGCCCCTGGCCCCATCCCTGCGGATGGCTCGGCCGCACGCCAGCGAGCGACTCCAAAAGCAGCACTGGTGCCCGGCACCGAAAGCGGGGAGGAGAACACCGGGCCGGTGGGCCTGGCACAGAACTGGGCCTCTGGCACCGTCCTCCCTGCCGGCACTGGGTTTGCCGAGCCCCCGGGCTGGTACGTGGGCACGAGGAGCCCCCAAGCAGCTGCAAACCCCTCGCCGGTACCCCCACCCGCGTCCGTCCATCCCAGCGCCCTCCGTCCATCCAGCCCAGCCTCGCCGCACAGCGTCCCCATGCCGGGGCGTGCAGGCTGGGACTCATTCTGCCCGTGGTTCCGAGCCCCCACTGCGCTGCCAGCGCTGCCTGCTCCCTGGCAGCCAGGGGCACCCAGGGGATGCGAAACTTCCCGGCTCCTTCCCTGCCAGGGAACCACCGGCAGGGCCACCGGGGGACCAGGCAGCCAAGGCAGAGGAGGGAGCCGAGGTGCACCCGGCTCCGGCACGGCGGGGAGATGGATCCCCGGTGGGCACCCATCCGCCAGCACCCACCCGCCTCGCTGCCAGCTCCGCTGCGGGCTGGGCAGGGGGTCAGGGCACAGCGCCGTGCTGCCTGCCCTGCCGCCATCCCCCAGCCCTGCCTGTCCCGCTGGCCCCAGTGCCAGCATCCCCCCGCCTGCCCCTGTGCCAGGGTCCCCCCAGCCCCAGCCCCAGCAGCTCTGAGGGGTCCCCGCAGTGCCCCCCTGTCCTGGTCCCCCCAGTGTCCCCCCGTCCTGGTGTCCCCACAGCAGCCCCACTGCCCCCCAACCCCACTGCTGATCCCCTCCAGCCCC
>VZTL01069463.1:11789-25392 GCA_013400535.1 Scopus umbretta | reverse complement strand
CGAGACCGTCTCGGATTTTTGTGTCTCTTAATTGCCAGGAGCTGTCGGCCGTCTCCTTGCAAACCCGCAGGGAAAGAGAGATGAGGGCTGTGGCGCAGCTGCGCGAGCCGCCGGCTGAAAAGGCGGTGCTGCGGGGAGGGCGATCCGGGCAGAGGTCGGGCCGGGATGAAAGCCGGGGGAAAGCGGCTTGGCCGGCAGCTCGGAACTGCACCGAAGCTTCCCGAGCCCTGGTCCGCGGCCACCGCGTCTCCGTGGACGTTTTTAGGGTGGCACCGGGTGGGAGATGTCTGGAGGGGAGCAAGAGAAGGACCCCGCCGCGGGGGGGGGAGCTGAGAGGCAGGAGAGCTCGAGGCCCGGAGCAGAGCTGAACCCGAACAGCCGGTAACGGGACACGGGGAGCCTCCAGAGCGGGAGCTGCCGGCACTGCCAGCTGGATGGGGCGGCTGCCGGGCACAGGAACGGGAAGCAGGCCGCTGCCGGGCGCTGCTCGTCTCCTGCCCCGCTCCAGACTGGTCAGGGAGGGGCATAACCCGGGTGGTCCCTGAAGCCAAAACAACCAGAGCTCCTAGGAGGCAGTGGAGGTGGTGACATCCCAGGCTGGTCCGTCTCCGTCCGGAGCCCAGCTCCTGGCTGGCTGCAGATGCTGTTATGGGGAGAGTGGAAACGGAACTGCCTGCGGAGCGGGATTTTGCTTTCAGCGTCCGCCTTAGCAGGCTAGCTGTCCGGAACACGTGAGGTTTTGCTCTGATGGCTCCTCCGGTGCGTTGTCGCTTTGGAAACTTTGGAAACGTGGGGCCTTTCGCTGTAAAGGCCCCTGCGGGTGCTGAAGCAGGAGTGGGAGGGTGCAGGAGTGGGCCTCCAGCCCACACATCTATGCAGGTGTCGGAGACCACGTTGGGGACAGGACCAGCGCCCCGGGGCACCCTTTCCAACCCCGCCTTCCCCCCCCCTGCCCTGTTGCTCCTCGCTTTCCATAACTGTGGTGTTTTTCTTGTTGCAGTTACGGACAAATTCACTGAGAGTATGTACGTCCTGGCCAACGAGCCCTCCGTGGCGCTGTACCGGCTCCAGGAGCACGTGCGGAGATCCCTTCCGGAGCTCGCGCAGCACAAGGTGAGTCACGCTTCGCTTTGGGCTCCAGAGCTGCGACGCGGTCGGGCACAAGCTGTTTTCCTGACTTGGCACATCCTCCCTATTTCACCTCCCTGGTGGGGAGCGAGGAGGAGGAGGGAGGAAATCGGCCATCAGGGCGCAACGTGCTGCGGGTCCCCGGCTCGATCTGAACCGGAGGGGATGAGGGGATGGTGCAAACTTACTTGCAGACCTGAGGGGGGGAAAAAAAAATTGAGAGTCCGACCGTGGTCTTGTGCTCTCACAGCAGACTTGTGCGTGGAGATGAAGAAAAATGAGCAGTCTGCCTTGTACGGGGAAAAGGGCGATGTTAAATCTTATTACCCCTGCCTACGCTGTGAGGTTTTTATTTCCTACATAAAATAAGGGGGAGGGTGAGAGGAGGGAAGGGGGAGCGCGGAGAAACAAGTGAGGAGAGCCCGCGTGAGGCGAAGCAGGATAATGAATCGCATCTCACAGCTGTGTTCCTACTCTCCTCCAGAGCACGGAGCACAGACACTTTAATGCCAGCCCTGCTGTCCTTCTCCCTCTTCTGCCAGTCATGATTCATTAGGAGTGATGTCTCATGAATAGATTACCGCTTCATGTCTATGCTAATGCACTGTCAGGCCCCATTTTTCACCTTCGCTTTACAGCCCTGGTTTCCAAATTAACCTGGATTGTGACACTTTATTATTCAATTATTTATTAACGCTTCCTATACGTGTCTGTGTGCGACGGTAGGTATATAGAGAGGTATATGTATGTATAGCACATGCTGATGCGATTGCATCACTGGCATGTGGGAGACAGGTTTGAAATATTATTCCTCAGCTGTCACTTGCTTTCATTTCATCAAGGTAGTCCCAATTTCAGGGAATGTGTCCTGAACAAAAGGAAATGGAGCAAATTGTGTGACAAGTCAGGCAGAGGTAAGAGATCCGTTTCCATCACGGAAGGGTGCGTAGCGGGGACGAGGGGCAGCGCAGAAGCGCTAATGGAAGCGACAGCCGAGCGAAGGCGCCGGACGCGGAGCGTGGTGTTCGGCAGCGGGGTTTGTGCTGGGCAAGATCTCTCTCCAAACCTTTGATTCTCTCATTTTCCCTGCTCCGCGTGCTCCTGGCAATTGCCCACGGTGTTCTGTGACCTCTCTGGCTCATCGAAGTTCATGTCCTTGCTGCAGCCACCCCAGAGAATTCTCTTTTATAGCCAGAATTGCTGCCGTTTTCCACTTTCTTCCTGTGAGAAAGGAGGTCGTGCTGTCCTGCGGGTGCCAGCAGCCAATGCAAGGATCCTGCACCCCTCACCGTGTGACAGCAGCCATCACAAGCATCGGGTACCTTTGGGCTTTGATGCCTTCGTGTTCAGCCTCGCGGCCTCCCTCCTGCCCTGGCCGCTAGCCCCTGCTGGGGCCGCAGTGGCCTTTGTGCCTGAGGAAGAGCTCGCCGTGCTCCCTGCCGTAGCGGTGCGCGTCAGGACAAAGCTGAACCGACCGCGCGGCACCCTCTGCCCCGGGGCGCTGCAGGGCACCCGACTTTGGCATCTCTGGTGTTAGAAAACATTTCCTGCTGCTTGCTCGGAGGTGCTGCTTTTTACATCCATTTCTTTTTGCCCGCTGCTTGGGCACTTCCAGCTTCTTAACTGCTTTCCTGGTTACTGGCTGCGTGTTTAGTGGTGCGCTAGTGTGGCGAGAGCTAGGAGAAAATGGAAAGAAAGTTATTTGTGGCAGCTGGAAGAACAGCAGATCCAGAGCTGACTTTTCCTCCAGCCTCGTCAGTTCCCGAGTCTGTCCTTTCCAAGGCTGCAGCATCGTGTTGGGGAGCGTGCTCTCCTCCCTGCTGGTAACCAGTCCCTGGTAGGAACTGGGAGGGTTAAACCTAACCTAGTTAGGCCAGTGTCCTGACTGTGCTGCCAGGCTGCTGGTAATGGGCTTGTGGCCAGGCTCTCTCCGTCATCCTTCATCCCACCCTCCTTTTCTCCCAGTTTCGGGCATTGCTGTTTGCAGTGAGCAGGCTGGGCCTGTCAAGCCCTTGAGCCCGGGCAGCCAAACCCCAGGAGAGAGGGATGTGCTCAGGGCCATCATCGCAGCGGAGCGTTCAATTAGGTGGGGATGGATTTTTGGGTTGTTCTGCCAGAGCCCATCGGCTTTGTGGCTAGAGACTGGAACGGGAGGGTGTCAGCAGGGCTGTGCACCGTGAAAACGCTGTCAGGTTTTATCTAAATCCGAGCAAAGGCATTAAAGCGAGGTGGTTTTAATTCTTCAGAACAGAAAAGAAGAAAAAGAAATGTTCTGTGTGGATCCATTCTCGGGTAATTTAGTCCCAAGATGTAGGTAATGGGTAAAGGAAACAGGATTTGTTGGTGGTTTCCAGCTTTCCTCCAGCCGTGCAGCAACTCCATCTCTGGCTGGCTGAGTTCTCCAGAGACGCAGCCCTTGAAATTCCTGGGGGGATTAAACCTAGGAAAAACTGGGAGGGAGGGGGCTGGGAGAAAAGTTTCTGCAAAGAGAAGGTCACCTTTACAACGAGCAACTTCCAATGATTTGGTAAAACAACAGTCTTAATACCTTCCTCACCGCCTCAAACTCTCCAAGCAGATTTACCGCCTCCCCGATAAGACACCGCGTGACGCTGCCTCCGCTCGCCGTAGCCGCGATGCTAAGCCCCGCGCCGCGCAGAGCGGCCTTCCTGCGGTTCGCCTGGTCTTTTGAGAACTTGCATCTCCTCGTTAATTTACTTCCAAGCCGCAGTAACGTATCATTAGTGCTATTGTGTATTAATAGCTGGCTTTAGTTCTTAAACTGCATCCAAGGGCATGTCCTGGGAATTTGAAGAAAGGACATCAAGAAAAGATTAAGAAGTAAGGAGCTTTAGGGAAAGGCTTTTGTTCCTAATTAAGGACATGAAAATCCCAGGAAGTGGTGGGAATACTGGGAACAGACACCTCTGGCTCTGATACCGGGAAATGATTAAAAACTGTCGGTGCTCGGAAACGGCAGGACCACAGGCAAGCGGCTGTGACACATGTGACTGAGCCAGATGTCAGGGTCTAAATGGTTGTTCAAGATCATCTGGCACCTCTTGGAGAGAGCAGGGTGAAGAGCCGCAGGAAACTTTCTGCGTCTTTTGCAGCTGCCTCCGCGTGCAGAGCGTGTTCCCAGCAACAGATGCGGTCGTGTAAAAACGCGATCGGACTCTGGGATGAGCGCGGTCTCTGTGGGGTTGCGCGTCCTGGGTCCGAGGACCCTCTCCTGCAGAGAAGTGCCTGGAGCGTTGCATGTAGAGGCTTGTTTCTTTTGTAGTTTAAAGCTATGTGGTCAAGCGTCCTGATGTAGGACAGGCTTTGAACAGCAGAAGTGATTCTGGACAAAGTCCAAGCTCCTGCCCGACCTCGTTCGCTCACAGAAAGAGGCCCTTGGATTTCTTCTGGCTTGTAACTAGACCCAGCAGAATAGACTGGAGAATTAGCTCCCATGAGAACATAGTTTAAAGAGTGCCCAAACTACTTAAGGACTTTCGAAATAGTTCTCTATTGAGCTACACCTCTGAGTTCAGCTGCGCTTTCATTGTGATTTGGATATTTGTTTGGTTTTCCCTTTCCTTGGAGCTACGGCGTACAATTATGTCCCATGCCAGAACGGGCTGCGTGCGGTGCTGCTTGAGTTTGTGTGAAGTTTACGGGGCTCCTTCCAAGCTCGTGAAAGGAAGGGCGCAGTGCTGACTGCTGCCTGGGATCAGGCGCCAGAGTTTCAGGGCAGACCGGAGGACGGGGACGCTTGCGGCTGTGAAAGTGTTTGTGAACGGCAGGTCCAAAGAAACGAGAACTTCCAGTGCTGTGAAAGAAACTTTCACCTGGTTTTGCGTGAAGGGACTGGGCTCCGCAGGAGCTACGTTGGTTCCGATCCTGGCTGCCTGCTGGGCCAGGCACACGGGGAGATCCGAGTACTCTGAAACATCCAGCGGGTCCGCTGCACTCAGCGCAGTTGCTGGTTGCTTGCAGCCTGTCTGACCGTGGCTCTCGGTTGGATCATGGGCTAAAACATGTAAAAACAAGGGGAATTTTGCCTGAGCGTCCAAAGCGTTGGCCTGAACTCGTAGCCCTTCCAGAAATACACACAATAAATATTTCTTTTAAATGCTAGTGCGTGGCACCCAGAGTGCATCACAGGCTCTCAGGCGAGACAGAATCCAGGCGTAATTTCCAGCGACGAGCAGCCAAAGCCCCTGTTTGGGCCGAGTGTATCGCTGCAGGCTGCGCCGCCGCGTCTGTCCGGAGCGCACCTGACGATGCTGCCTTCTCTTCTCTTTCAGTCCGACATGCAGAGCTGGGAGGAGCAAAGCCAAGGAGCCATCTACACGGTGGAGTACGCCTGCAGGTACAAGAGACTCCTCCAAGCAGGCGGGCTGTGTTCGCAGGTGGAGGCGTTGCGGTAGAAAGGAAGCAGAAGCCGCCTGCGCTCCCCTGACGCCTGCCTGGTGTCAGCCAGGGAGAGAGCACAGTCGGGGTGCGGGCGCGAGGCAGCGCGCTCGGAACCGCTACCGCGGATCTCGGGGGGGCTTCGCTTCGATGAGCCTGCCAGCTCCTCCCCGGTTCCGTGCGCGGTGCTGCCCATCTGCAGTTAATCCACCCACCAGCTGGCTAGTGTCGTATAAAGTTGAGGTTTCTTATTTACAGTCCTTTCTGTCAGGGGCTGTGTGCTCTAAAACCGTGATGCCTTTGGAAACACTAAGCAGTCCTCCCTCTCCCTCCACCCCGCTCTTTTTCTTTCAGTGCCATAAAGAACATGACTGACAGCAGCGTGTACTTCAAGAGTATTGACAGTCTGCTCAAACACGCCATAGCCATGAAGGATCAGCTGAACGCTGCTCAGGGCCGCAGGTAGCGAGGGGATGTGGCACCGCCTGTTGTCTGAGTGACTGTTCTGGCTGGCAGAGGCTTCGGTGACGTAATGCAGCCCGGTGCAAATATGCCAAGCAGTTATCTCAGTAACACGATTCTAGAATATTATTTGAAAGTGCATGCTGCTTGCCTTCCAGTGATCTTCTGGCTTTGTTTACGGGGAAGCAAATAACCTTGTTTACAAAAGGGTAACTGGAAAATAATTTCTTTCCTTCTGTAAAAAGAGATGTTTGGTTGTGTAATACATTCAATCTTTCTTGTGTCAAAGGCACTTAGAGTGAGATGATGCTGCCGAGATGGAGCAGGCAAGAGGCTGCGTTTGGTGCTGTTCTGTCATGTATGCGGCTCTTTTTGGGCAGAGTCCCACGGAGAAGTGGTGGCAGAACGATGATGCGGTTTTTTGTGTGTTTGCTGTTGAACTGCAGCTGCTAAAATATCTTCCAGCAGATCATCTGAGTCTAGTGTGTTTGTCTCTCCTGAGAACGGTGTTGGTGTTGCAGTCTGACTGGGTAGGGGTGAGAAAATTCCCAAATGCCCATCCCTGATCAAACCACCACAGCGAACAGAGACCCTCTGTCTCTGCAGAACGACTCTGCCTTCGACAGTTCTGGTGCAGGTTCTGTGTCTTCCCAGTTGCCCACGTGGCAGGGTCACTTTCTGTGCAGCCCAGAGCACTTTTACTGGTTTTCGCGGTGGTGTGGCTGCAGAGATTGCTGCCTCGACGCCCCCGGGGGCTGGCATGTGCTGCTCCGTACTCTGCACAGCACGCTGAAAGGTGTGCTTGTCCAAGCTGCTCTCCTGCTGCAAGCGGTGAAGTTTTATTTGAGGGAGCCCCTGGTTCTTCACAGTCTTCTGGCTGCTGGTGTCCTGCCTGCCTGCTGGACGTGACTGTCTCTTTTCTTTTTACAGCACTGTTGCCCCGCAAGCCAAGAATCCTCCAGCCAGTTCCTGATTTCGGACAAGACTGGCCATCCTCTGCCGCCTTCTCCAGCCCAGCTCCATGTTCTCCAACCACGGGGAGGAGTGAGAAACCAGCTGCTCAATCTGTGGAGCTGCACAGAGGCCTCTGCCTGCCTCTCCGATCCCAGTAACAAGGTGCTGCACCTGAGCAGGCAAATCCTGCCACTGGGGTCCGGACTGCCTCTGGGGGGTGCTTTGGGGAGCACTTGGTGTCCCTTTCCACAGCACTTTGCAAAAGGGAAATGGGGTGGCTCTGCATTTGTCCTTTCCAGTTCTTTTTTGATGGCAGATTGCTATGAGGCGTTCCTCTGTCTACCTCTTGGCCACAGAAATATCTCGGAAAAACTAGGTCTTGCTTTCAGTATTTTGTAGATGGCTCTGCAAAGACATAATGTAGGCACACTTCAGCTTTGTTCAGGAGGCATTCTGCAAGGAGTTTTTCATGTGTGTGCCAGGGAGTTGCTGAATTTGGTTTTAGTGAGAACAATAATAAAAAGAAAAAACAAGAAAGTTGTGTCTAAAACCTTCCCCTGTTGCTCGCCTTGGGCTGGGGGGGTCTTGGAGCCTGCTGGCTCTGCGTGTTTCAAAGGGCATGGAGCAAAACAAAGACATGCGGAGTTGGAGCCTTTCAAGTGAAAAAAAGAAACTGTCCTGTTCTTCAAAAAATAAAAACCAACAACAAAAGGACTTTCTTCATCCCCTGTCAAGCAGTGGGAAGCAGAACTGCACACACAGCTTTGGAGGTCACTTTAAAAAGGATGCAGCTTGGATGTTAATCTCTCCTGGAACCAACAGTTCTCTGCTGCTGAAGAATTTACCGAGGATGCAGGGATCAAAGCAGCGCTAAACTCAGTCTCCAAAGAAATCGTATGGTGCTCGGGGTAACAGGTGCCTTTCAGGATAATAGCAGGGGAGGCGAGAGGGAATCTGAATCAGTGGCCTGCCTTCACTCCCTGGAATGCTTTACTGATTCCTGAATGATAAGGAATTGGGGAAGAACCAAGCGTGCTGCTGCGCTGGGCCTGGGCAGGGCTGGCAGAGCGTGGGGCTGCGAGTAACCAGCAAGGTGTTTGTCGGCGCAGGGACAGAGCGAGCTAAACCTGCTTGTGTTTCACAAAACAGCCCCTGCCTTTAGTACTTGCGCTTTCTGCCCGGCACGCAGCAGAGGCCTAGCGCTGCCAATGCACACCCCTTCCCGGACCTCAGCCTCGGCAATCGGCGCTGTTCTCCTGACGGCACCCCGGTAATCCCCAGAGAGGTCCCTCTGCCGCTGAGCAGAGCCGCTTTGCTGGCGAAGAGCTGTTAAGTGACCCTGCGTAGCAAGCTGTGGCCTGCTCGGAGGGCAGATGGGCTGGCGACCGAGCAGCAGGCTCTCTGCCACCCCAAACCCACCCTCTGCAGCTTGCAGACTGCTCTGGCTCCGTCTCACTTGTTGCTCCTCCATCACCTCCCAGGACTTACAGGGCAGTTACAAAGAAGATGGAGACTCCCTTTTTAAAAGGAGTCACACGGAGAGGACAAGGAGTGAGGCTTACAAGTTACTCTTGGGGAGATTCCGACTGGACGTGAGAGGCAAATTTTTTGCAGTGAGAACAGTCAACCATTAGAATAATCTCCCCAGGGAAGCGGTTGACTCCGCTACACTGGACACGGTTAAGACTCAGCTGGACAGGGTGCTGGGCTGTCTTGTCTAGACAGAGCTCTTGCCTAAAAGGTTGGACCAGATGGTCCTTGGGGTCCCTTCCAACCTGGTGTTCTGTGCTTCTGTGATTGTTTTCTTACACCTGCCTGGCCGCGTGCTGCAGGCGTCGGTTGTATGAACCGTCTCGGTGTAGCGCTAGCCCCTGGGGCGGGAGGAAGGAGGCAGGGGAAGGGCAGGGAGGTACAGCCAGCCAGAGAAATCAGCTGGGATCTGCTGGAGAAGGAGGTTAGGTCTGTTTGTGGACAAGGGCCGCTCGCTGCTTCTCACCCGCGCCTTCCACGTCCTTTGCTGCAGCTGGGACAGCCATGGGGGTCCTGCGTGGGTCACGGCCAGCCGCTGCCCTTGTTCGCGGGGTGGCAAGTGCCGGCAGCGTCACAGGTGGCAGGAGGGGCTCGGGGTGGCCGAGGGCTTTTGGCTTTGAGTGGAGGTGGCGTCTTCACAGTAAAAGAAGCAAAGAACATCTGGCAGTGGCTGCGCAGACACCCAGGTGGGAGGGTGGAAAAGCAGCCATCCCCCTGCTCTGGTGAGACATGACCTATACTAAGCTCTAAACAGAGATGCAAATCTTGGCCCCGGTGCCTGTGGCTCCCCTGGGATGAGATGGGGCGAAAGGTCCCGCTTCCACTCACACCAGCGTCGAGTCCTTGCCCGAGGCTCCAGGTTTGTGTGACAGCACGTTCCTCATCTCCTGGGTGACGCCGTTCCAGGGCTTGCCCTGTGCCTGCAGCAGGCCTGACTCTGCCGACAGCGTCCTGTGCGTGCGGGGCAGGTTGTAGCTCTCCTTCTCGGACCGAAGCCCGGGACTGCCCGAGGAGGTGAGGTTGCTGCTGGCTGGAGAGCCCAGCTGGGATTTACGCTCCGGGAAAGGAGGGAAAGAAAACTCCCGGTGGATCTCGGGCCGGCGCCGGGGTGCAGCCATGTTCTTGTTGTTCAGATTGCTGGTGGAAGATTCGCCGTGCTGGGCAGAGTCGTTCTCGTACAGGGTGTGAGAGACCTCGGAGCGGCTGCGGCGCGAAACCTGGGAAGCCCGTACCAGGGCGTGCGTCACCGTGATCAGCAGGACGATGATGCCGGAGGAGAGAATGCAGGCGCTGGCAATGCCGGCCTCCAGTTCAAACAGCAGCAGCATGTAGATGGCGAGAGCTGGAAGGAAAGGAGAGCGCAGAACATCTTGAGGAACCAGAAGGACTAAAGTGATGCAGCTGACCTGCAAACTGCAGGCCCTGTGAGGGCTGGTCACCAAGAACAGGAAGTTTGCACTACGGGAATGAGTTGGCCAAGCCATTTGCAAAACAGATCCGATGCTGAAGTAGAAACTTGGCCGCTCGCAAGCACTCAGCAACCAGCGCAGGATGTACGGTCTGAGCTGAAAATGCACCGTCCCTGCTGGGCCGTGCTGGTGGGAACTGAGCACTTGCCTGTTAGGTAGACGGAGACCCCGCAGCAGAACAAGCCGATGGCAGCGTGGCGAACCGTCCGGCTGTTCAGAAGGAACCAGTCTGCCCTGCAAAACAGGTGAGAAAAATACAGGTCTGTGTAATCTCCTGGCCCTGGTCTCGGCACAGGAAAAGTGTTGATGCTCTGGCCCCTGCTGAGAAACTGAAACGCTGGTTTTGCATAGAGAAAAGGTTCAGAGCCAGCTCACAAGCCCAAGGATCTCTGCTGAATTCCCCCAGGCTGCTGGGTTGCACAACTCCGGGCTGCATTGTTCCCACTCTGGAACAGAAGATTTTTGAGATCCCTCCAAATTTCAAGCTTTTCCCGCCTGGTTCCAGCTGTGCTTCAGAAACCAGGTGGGGGCAGGGGCTCAGGAGAGAGAGAGAGAGAAATGGCAGGAGGCTTTTTGCAGGTGATTTGCCCCTGTTCAGCAAACCCTGAAGAGCAAGCAAGGAACAAAACTGAGGCCTGCCAAGCCCATCTTCCCCTTACAGAAAGACTGACAACCAAAGTGCTGGCGCCTTGAATTAAGCAAGGCCAGGTTCTCTCTTCACCCTTGGGATTGGATTTCTGTGCTCAGCTCAGATTGCAAGCCTTTTGTCTGGAGGGGGCTTGGTACTTGAATTGTGCTTAAAACACATGAAAAGACCAGCTCCTTTCCAGCAGGGCCTTTGTTTCCCACCCAGCACCGATCCCTGTGCCTGCTGCCTTCGCTTTCCATCTCCGCGAGCAAGCCAGCCCGCAGCCCGGCACCGACAGCTCTGCTTGGGCGTCTTTGGAGCCAGATTGACCTGGCAAACCTCAGTCCTCGCTGGGCTTCGGAGGCTGCTGCTGCCAGAGGATGCCGCTGCTAATTGGGGGAGCGGGATGTGGTCATTAGGGGATGCAGCGTAGTGTGGCATTTGGGTGCCAGGCGACTCGGGGGGTTGGAAATGTTGAATGCTCAGAGCGCAGGACTGGATGCTGGGGAGCCACAAACGGTCCCTCGAAACAACTGGGGGGTGCACAGGGCATTGCTGGTCCCGCTGGCCGCCTTC
Source organism: Scopus umbretta (assembly GCA_013400535.1). Lineage (NCBI taxonomy): Eukaryota > Metazoa > Chordata > Aves > Pelecaniformes > Scopidae > Scopus > Scopus umbretta. The sequence goes on along the minus strand of VZTL01069463.1, from coordinate 14,247 downwards.
AAAATTCCCCAGGAGCCGGTTGGAAACACGCCCTGGCTTCGAAGGACCAGCTGAAGGGGCAGCAGCACAACCGTCCTCCCGGCAGGACCAGCCCTCGCGTCGCTCCTCCGCAACGCCGGCTCCTTCCACCCCGCGGGGTGAATTCAGCAGCCAAGGATGCCGTGCCCCGCTCCAAGTCTCCCCCCAGCACGGCCTGGCCCCCTCCCCTCCTCCTGGGCTTGTTGTAGCCCCTTGGCCGTTGCCGCCCGGGTGGGCAGCCGTTAATAGACCCTGGACCCGCTCCCGCTCCTCGCTGCTGGCGGGGAAGAGCAGCCGCTTTGTTTTATTAATTACCTGAGTCGGGGGTGAGGGGGGATTAGCAGGGAGGAGAAGGACTTTGTTTGGAGCTGGCTTAGACTATTGAGCGCTGCGCTGAGAAGCGGAGCGGTAATTCAGTGTGACAGGCCCAACGTGGGAAAGGTCCCTGGGACGTGAGCGGGTCCCCTAATGAAACCGGCGCCCGGTGGGGCCAGGCCAGCTCGGCCAGGAGGAGATGGAGGCGAACGGCATCCCACATCACCGGGGAGAGGGGCCGCATCCTGCCGGCACCTCCTGCCTGGGGGCAGCCTGCGGACCAGCATTCCCGTGTCCCGAGAAGCTGCTCTTTTCCTCCCAAAAATGAGCGTAACCTTCAGGTCACAGCTGGGGAAACTGAGGCACGGCCAGACTAAGTGATCTGCTTGAGGTGCCGGGCAGAGGTTCACCAACCCAGGGCTCCCAACCCTTCCGACGCCTCGGATCGCCCACTGCAAGCCCAAAGCGGCCTCACTCTCTGCTCTGCCCTGGAGCAGAGCACAGAAATATTATTTAAAATCAAATAGTTTGGGAACAGCTTCCCTGCTCGGTGAGACACGCCAGCGGGCTCCGCAGCCGTGCAGCGATGGTTGCTCTGTCCTGTAAGCCCTTGAACAAGTCGCTGCTGTCGGGGTACGGGCTGCCCCGCGGCCGGCACGCTCCGGCTCTCTACCTGTGACTTCGCATCTGGCTGCCTGATGAGCGCCGCTCCTGTTTCACACTCGGGATTTTCAAAGTTGAACCTTACAACCTCGAAACTGAGCATTTTACAGCCCACATCAATACCAGATCTCAGACCAGTTTGGGAGGAATTCACTGCTGTAACAGTTTTCCAGCAGAAACTCAGCTCAGAAAGCAAAGTTTGCCATGGGAACTTAGTGTTTTGCAGAAATATTTTGCTCTCCCTGGTTAATGAACGCACTAAGCATCAGCTTCGTTTGAAGATGCTGCGAGGAGACGCTGCCGCTTGCTGGAGTGCCTCCAGCGGTCGTGCTCCATGCTGAGCATAAGGCGTTGACAGATTTGTCTAATTACAGACAAAACTAACTGTTGAATCATCTCCTTTAAGTGAGTTTTGACTTGCTTAAGTCGGAGTGGTCCCAAAATGGTCCCACGGGGACCATCGCATGAGCTACATGGAGGGACCTCCACGTACAGCCCGGTTTCCACTGAGAGGCTTTTAAATCTGATTATTCGCACGTTGCTTTTTTCTTTTAACCCAGGAGCGGAGCTGGGGCTGGCCAGGCCAGCACAGGCGGAGGAGCCACCGACCCAGCCCCGGTCTCGGCGGAGGACGGAGAGGGGAATTGCTTCGAAAAAAGTTTTGTAAGTGTAAACGTGCTGGTAGTGATTAAGTCAACACATGTCTGCAGTTAATGATCCCAGGCCTGCGGTCATTCCGGTGCTGCCCAAATGGCCCGCGCAGTCACCCCGGCAGCGACCCGAAGAGCCCAGCTCTCCTGCTGCAAAGGGACAAATCTGGGGCGCTCCTGGGCATCGCGGCCGAGCCCAGCACGTCTCCCCTGCCTTGGCCCTAGAGCTGAACTGGGCTGGCAGGCTGGTGTGACCCCGCACGCTCCTGCAAGCCCAGGGAGGGACCCTAACACGCGGACTGGGATTACACAGGGGTGTTATCAGGCAAATTAAAGAGCCTGTATTAGCACGGCCAGGTGGAGAGGCTGCTGTAAGCTTGCTCCTAGGCAATACAGTCGCTAAGCACAGCTACAGCCCAAATTAAGGGGCACATTTACAGTGGAATTCATCGGCCAGAGATAACTCTGCGTCCGGGGGTCATCTCGCCGCGGAGACGAATTTTGTGATTGCGGAGATGAATTTTGCGATATCCAAGTGCTCAGCGAGTGCCAGGAGCACCGCTCGCTCCCCGCAACCCCCTTTCGCCGGGGCAGTGAGTAGGGGGACCCCCGCAAAGGCCAGATCTCGGGGTGCAGGCGGCGTCGGCAGGTCTGCCCCCCAGCCCAGGCCGAGGGGACAGCCGCCCTGTGCCCGGGCCCCAGGCGGCGGTGCTGCCCTGCGCCCCTCGCCCTCCTGGCGCCCCTCGTTCCCCCGATCCCTTCCGCACCCCTCCGGCACCCTCCCTCCCCTGCCGCCCCGCAGCTGCCCAGAA
>VZTL01069462.1:5507-15738 GCA_013400535.1 Scopus umbretta | reverse complement strand
CTTTTTTTCTTTTTTTTTTTTTTTTTTTTTTGGTCTTTTGGTCTTTTCAATGGGAAAGTGAGGTAAAATTTTACAAATTGGACCTGGAGAATGCAAATAGTAGGTAAGCTTTAAAAATACCATTTATAAACTTATAGCAAAATGAAATGACAAAATGTTTACAAACATGTGCAAAAAGCCTAAAAAGTCAAAATTCAATTAAAAAAAAAAAATTCAATTTTAAAAAAACTCCACTGCGTTTCTCTAAAAAGTGTAGTGACAGGCAAACATTTTAATTTCTCTCTACATCATTTCAGGGAGGGGAAAAAACAAACAAACAAAAAAATTATGTGTAGTGTTCTCAGATCCCTGGCCCTTTGTGCTTGTTTCACACAGCTGTGCACCCAAAGGCTTGGAGTATACGGCAACACTTCCCCACTGAAGTAAACCCCAATCAGTAGGAGCCAAAACATTTTGTGTCAGTGGCACTCAAAGTACAAAAATCTTTCAAGAAATTGATGGGATGGGATGTACATTGCCCTCACCCAGGACCTTTCAGAGAACCTTTTGGAAAGCCCCAGGCCAAGGGCCTGAGAACAAGCTGTGCCGTAGACTGAGCAGCACTGGCACAGAGCTCGGGGAGATCCCACGCACCTCTGCAGTCATGGATGGCAAAGGAGAGATCTTGGCATAACCTGCAGCTTATCTATAATGATCTTATAATATTAGAACTCACTAGGTAAAAGCTTTTATTCTGAAATAAAATAGCCTTGGTTATTTCCGAAGTGACTCAAAGTAAACAGGAAAAGAGAGACTTTCATAGTGCTCTCCTAGAAGTTACAAAGAGAGAATTCTGTCAGTACACTAATAAATGCAAATTTTCCTGCAACCACAAGCCCACAGACAGACCCCAGCTTTCCAGTTCACCTGGGCCAAAGAGCTGTAGCTCACAAAGGTACAAAGAGAGCGTACAGTCATTTCACATCTCCTCTGCTGAGGACTACTTATTGCCTATGCTGCCTATTTAGAGAGACAAAGATCACATTCTCACTACCTTCCACAATTCTTTGAACAATGTCTTCATTAATTAAAAAAAAAAAAAAAACACTCTGATCTCCATTCTCATAGATTAATGGCCTCAAAAAGCTTTCAGCATGCCCCAATGACAACCTGTAGTGGCTTTCAAAGTAGAGAACGGATCTCCTCACATTCACATTACAAATCACCATCAGGTTCCCGAGCAAACTACAGAGAACAGGACCTTGAATCTTCAGTGCTCATTCAAGCAGCCGACACACACATAGTCCAGGGCTTGCTTCTGTTATACGACAATGGGAAGCAATCATTGCAAGCGTGAAAATGCATGAACACTGAGGATGCATGCTTCCTGGTTTTTATTAAATTGATGAAAATGTTTTTACCTAAAATACTGGCTCTAGAAAAGCACTAGTAAATTGACTGACTTTTTTTTACCAACTTACTAAAATACTTCTGTGTTATACTGAAAGAATATTAAGGATAATTTCAGATTTATTTTTTTCCCTGGGAAAATAATTAATGTGAATATTCTATTTCTAACCATCTCATTTTGCATGAAAATAATTCATTTCAATAAGTCTGCCTATAATGGTTCACTCAGAATTATGTGACGGAAGTTCTAAATCCATATTTTCCCAAGCATATTGCCCTATGGCAACTATATTTAAGACTTACACTTTCTCCTCCTGTTCTGGCTCCCTGGAGGAACGCCTCTCCCACAGCACTCGGCAGCTCTTTAGCCCAACAAGTCCCATCAGCTGGGAGAAGGGATTTTCATCTTCCATGTAATTCCTTGGCACAGAGCACACACGCAGAATGTGTGCTCAGAAATTAGCATGTTTGAGGAGAATTTGTTCCACTTTATATTTTGCACAGCACTTAGCACCGAAGGGAACTGATCCCAGCAGGGGATTCTAGATGTTACCGTAACACAGATAAAGAATAATAATGATGTTTATAAAAGCACTGAGGCTTTTGGATGAAATGCACTACATCAATGTAATCTATTATGAGAAATTAAGTCTTTTCTATGGGAAAACTTCTAAACCTCCACTTAAGAAGTCTGAAAAATGATGCAGCTCCTGCAGATGGAACACGTCTTCCTTTGCCAAAAAAGCATCTTATTCTTTGAGAACGTTAATGACCAAATGATAACTGGGCTCTAATAACTATTTTTTATAATCAAGATTCTTAATCCATTTGTCATATGAAAGGAAAATAGAATTAGTTTTGGAATACTTATGATAATCCTTAAATTGTGTGTGCATAAATAGCATAAAAACGATTAATTCTTAAGAAAACATAAAATTATGAGAAGGCAGCAAAACGCTTAGTAAAAAATGCAGTCAAATACTTTATACTGTAATAACACAGCTGCACATGACATACAAATTTAATACTTTGATTTGGTTGTATTGAAAAAGGTCACCATGCTGTGTGGGCATGTTTGTATTTTTGTAATGCAAAACAAGGTGGGTTTTGGGGGGTTGTTTTGGTTTGGTTTTTTTCCCCCAAAATTATCCTTTATGGGGCTGATTACATAACAGAGCATAAAGTAATGTTTCTCCAGTCCTTCTTGAACTTCAGCAAAAGCATCTTATGGAGAAATTCAACCCACCTTCCATCCCCCAAACATTTCAAGCTCCATTTGCTGCAGAATGCTGATACCCACCATTACCTGACCTAATTGAGAATCATTATGCTCAGCATTAACCAAAGGTCCCCTGTGATCTCTAAACCTCCTCTAACGTCTTCACGAGAAGCAGCACCCAGAGAGAGCGATCGGTGTACAGACCTGACTACTAAAATGCAGGCCCAGGAGAGATTTCAATTTATTGTTTTGAAACAGCGTGAGCGGACATTTAATAGCTCTGCTGTAAAAGTATACAGGGACTACTGAAACAGAAGTGGTTAAGTTTTTTTTTTCCCCATGAATATTTATAGTTTCCATTTAAATACTTTACCTTTTATTCTACTTTAGTTTGATTACTCATGCAGTAATTTGAGCTATATCGAATTTAATGCACAAAAGCAAACTTTCTTAGTTGAAACCTCCAGAATACATAAGGTTGTACTTTGTCTTCAGAATTCTAGGCTGTTGAATAAAACATCTGCAGGATAAGGTAAAATAACGATCTTTCTCTAATTTCAATAAAAAGTCCATTAACAGGAATAAATTGTATCTCCTATTTAATTATACTCATGTTACTATGAAATGTCTATTACATTATCTTTCTCAGCTTTCATTAAAATGATTCTGGTAGAGACATTAAAGAAACATAGTTTGAGCATTCAACACAGTAGATCACAGTGTTATTTAAAATGTAAAACAAAACAAGTTGAGAAAACGACGAGCAAGAAATAGCAAGTACCTCTACCAATATTACCAGGTATTACAGAATGAAGAAAACCTGGAAAGTGTTTTGTCTTCAAAAAAGAGGAGAAAACTGCTCTAAATTAAAAATAATAAACTGGATATATATTGTAAGTAGTCTTTTCAAAATACATACACAGATTAAGAAGAAAAAGAAGGCATTTTTAAATAGCATTTTTACAGAGAGAAAAGCTTTTTTTTCCTTGAGAAATAGGCTTGACAGAATTGGATATTTGAGTTCAGATACAAGTCAAAACAAGGTTCAAGACATTGGATTTAAATAACGAATAGAGTCAACAGAATTAAGGCCCTTAAAAGACAATAAAACTATCTAAATAAATCAGCTGTTTCACAGGCAGCCAACACTAGAATTTGGTTTGCACATAATACACCTTCAAAACCCACTAATATCAACTGAAAGATTCCCACTGACAAAAGAGCTCAAATCAGCCAGCAGTCGTGCTATTTCGTTCAAAGTAAGCAGCAAATGATGAAGTAGCCCAACTGAGATAAAGACATAATAACTAAAAACTCGATTTTCAACCAAATCCAACATATCGAGGCAGTGAAAGAAAAGATTTAGTGAAAACCCAGTGCTAATATTTGCAATCTCATTGAACACATCAACATAGATCCCCTCCCTTCAGGAAGGGAGCATACAGAAGACTTCCACCAAACAACTGGACTTTTCATGCCCAGGTTAAGGTTTGATTCAGGTCCAGTGAAAATGAACACGGCTTTTATTTTTCCTCCCAAGCAGAGTGAAATTGATGGGGTTGAGATTGACAATGTTCCAGCCTGGGGTAGAAAACTCCCGCAAATCCTACAATTATTTTAATGGCATAGTGACGAAACGCTGGTGTTAACCAGTGATTCTTCTGGGGTTTAACCTGGATTCATCCAGGACTGGGATGGCAGCCCCAGTCTCACTGGGCAGGTGACCATGCCCCAGCGCACCTTCATCAAAACACTGCTGATGTGCCTTGACACAGCCTCTGCCTCCCAGCTCTCGGGAGGCATTCGCATATCTAGCACAGGGCAGAGCTCTGCACGCCCAGGAACAGCAAGCAATGATATATTGCAAAGAGAAGTAACCCCCACCAGTAATGACGCCACGTTAAGACCTGGCATTCCTGATATTATTTTGTTGGGTTTTTTTCACAGCCTATTGGAGTCCTAGCCCTGCACCTCTGTCACTGATGCTGTCAAAATAGAACAGACTCAGCACATAAATGGTGAGCCTCTGACAACACAGAAACACACAAATACCTGTACTGGAGACAAAATTAAAGTCTCTCGTTGTCGAACAGAAAGCACAGAACACCTGGAAAGAACATCACAATTTTATCACTGCCACCAGCTGCCCAAGTCATTCAGCATCTACACAAAGAGGTTACCTAGACTCTGCGACTGCTAGTAAAACAGAAAAAAAGAAGTACTAACCTTTGCCCTATTACTGAAAAGATGATCAAGACAGATAAAGGAGTAAATTATGGATCACAGTGAAATCCACTGAATTCATTACACCAGACAAATAACTTCCCTCCAACTTTGCGTAAACATTATGGTAGAGGAGCATTGTCATGAATGATAAAAAGAACAGAGGGGAACTTTAGCAATGTTTTTTGGAACTCTATCTGGTCACACAGGCATTAGCTGCATTGGAAGAAATACAGAGACATTTCAAAAAACTGGGAGGACAGAAGATGTCAGGATAAGCAGCTAAGCAGTGGGGATCACATCTGTACTGGATAAGAAATGACAGAAGGTCAGACCTAGAAACAGGAAAGGATTTTTTTAAAGCAGAGAAGATAAGTTTTGTTTAATGTCAGATGGGAGAGAACAAACTCAGAAAGAATAAGCTTAGAAAATTGCTCTGAATACAAAACTAGAGATAGTCTGTGACAAATGAGAGAGATACTGAGTGTCTTGTTCCTGGTCACTGACAGAGCAAATGGCAAAGCTGAAGACATAAATCTGATCCTAAAGTCTTTAATCATGCCGCATTTGCTTTGAAATACAAACTATCCATCTAAAGTCCAAGTATTCAAACTCTTTGCAGGTATACTTGTGAAGAGTTAAAAAGTGAAATCTATTTACTGCTTGACAGCAACCAGGGCATGTTGCACTGCAGTCACCAACCTTCTCCTGATGTCTGCGGACTGCAGAAGCAGAAGTGTAACACCATTCATAGTCCAGTTTACTGAATGCCACTAAGTCCAAGCCTTACTGATTTTCTTCCTGTGTTAGACCTCAAGTAGAGTTAAAGAACAAACAGATTTGTGCAGCACAACAGAAATTATAATGCTCTTCCACCTGACCTCAGAGCAGCATCTATGAAGGCAAAGAAAACATTCAGGGTTTTTCCACAAGCATTATACACCACCAATAAAATCTACGCTAGGTGACTCTACTCGTAATTTTCTTAAGTAGTTATTTGAATGCAGCAAGGCAAAAGGTTGACTAAGTATATTACTTTTGCTTCTTAATTTTCTAAAAAAGACATACCGCCCCGCACCCCGCTATAAAAATGGAGCAGGGAAAAAGTTTTTTTCTTTTTCTTCAGGGTTTTGACCCCCACAATTTTCAGCTTGTTTACGACTTGCTCTTAGAGAGTTCTTCCTACCTTCATGAAAGCAAAGCCATGTGATTCAGCGTGTTACATTTCTCTTTGACCTTCAGTTTACCTACTCTACTGGGACACAATTTACAGTTCTGCTAGATGAAAGGGGAGTTCAGAAGAAAAAGGATGGAATTGTTAGCAAAAACTGCTAAGCTAATTTTTGCCTGCAGCAATGTTCATAAATCTACTGCAGGCGAAGTCTTAACTCTTTCACCTGCAAAATGAAGGGAAGAAAACTATTTTCCAAAGTCACATTCAAAACAAATTAATTGTGTTCACTCAAATTTCTTAGAAATACCATTTATGAGAAGTCAGCATTTGCAATAGCAAAATGAAATTTACCGAAGGTCTTATATATACTTACACCTAACATGAAAATATTTCTGCAAAATGAAAGAACAGTAGCTGTTAAAATGTAAAGTAACTGCCAATCAAATTACTTCTTTCTGCACTACCGTAAATGTGCTGTATTTAATAAAAAACAAAATACAAAGTGAAACTAGTTCATTAGTCTTGGTCTTTATTGACAGGCAGACAGCTTGTGGGTTGTTTGACCCAGTCCTTTTCATCCCACATCGAACCATAGCAAGGCATAGCCTTTTTTCTAATGCTCATTCATCCCTAAAATCTGTTGTTTCATTTTACTGGGTTTTTTTGGCTAATCTAGAATAAGCAAGAACTTCTTTAATCACACATTCTAAAATAGTTTCAGTGAGGCCTTTTAGCATTGATATACTGTCTTGACTTTTGAGAAAGGCCCAGATTTGATTCTCAGCTCAAGCAGTAAGTGGTGATTACGCACAAGTACCTGTTCAGAAGTACTGTCAGGCAGGATAGCGCTGCTCTCAGAGACAACTGATAATTGCCTTGTACAGGTTTGATTGTGGGCAAAGCCTGAACAAAGGATGCCATGGCTTTGATAAGCAGCTGATATTCCGGGCATGTTCCAGTTTAATAAGATAATATTTTTATAACATGTATCCTCTGTGAATCTGAAATCCTGAGAAGGCAATCAGGCTGCTAGATGATGATGATTTTATTACAGAGGCACTCTGAAAGGAAACCACTGCATCCCTATTATGTCTTTGTGATAGTACCGGAAACAGGCAGGCTTCTATAGAGTTGCTCCTCATACATTGGAAGAATAAAGGTCAAAGAGTAAAGAGCTTTAGAAGAACAGAAATTTGCAGATTTTCGAGCTTGGATCCATTTCTAGTTACCTTCGTTATCTGAAGGAAAAAGAAAATAAAAGAAACAAAGATTTTATCCAAACAACAACTTCACAGCTACTGCTGTAGTTAACATGATGGTGCCACGGAGGGAAACGGCCCGCTGCCTCCTCTTCTCTGGGTTTCTACTGTTAAACACTAGAAGAAACAACTCAGAGGTGGCTATGTTCTCACTACTCCACTGACCCAAGAAGCTACTAGAAAACAGCATTGTCTGGTTAGGTTTCAGCAACAAGCTATACGCATTTCCTTCTTTGTATCCTTAATTTTCAGAGTAAAACTGTCAAAACTCAGCAAGAGCAGATAAACATTTCCTTCTTGGGAAGAGCAGCACATCTCAATAGGAGGCATTGGAAGCCAGCACACCCTACTAGAGCTGCAGATAAACCTTGTGTTTCTGTTCCCTAGTTACAACAACAAATGAATGTTTGTGTCTTGTTGCTTACTGCTGAGACTAAGCCCTTTGCTGATCCTCAGTGCTTGTGGAGTGGTTCTGAGGATTGATGGTGGAGCCATAATTGAGGCAGACTGCAGAAAATTACTACATGAGAAAGAAGCAGTAGAAGTAACACTGATTTCATCTCTTCTGCTAGTTTTTAGCATCTTTAGCTGCAGCTGTTATCTACAGAAGCAGCGTGGATCACTCAGCTGTTGTCACCTTGGCTTCAAGGTTGTATCATCAAAATTACAGGACACATCCTTTCTCCCTAGTTTTAGGTACATTTTCCAAGAAACACCACCCTTTGTGCATAGTCCCTTCAGGTTCTGACAAAAGGAACCCAAATTGTAGCAATAGCAAATCTCCTTACATGCAAACAGAGACAAAACTGAAGAGATGGAAGAAAGAAAAAAAATAAAGTGTTTAAGATGGAAGTGGCATTAAAATATAACTTGTGCTCTTTTGCTCCAAGTATATGGGAAATTATTCAAGTTATGGAAAACTGAACTTTTCCACTAACCTTTCTACCATCTGTTTCTTGATGCTTCCTGTGCTTTACAGGTCACCAGCATACCAGTTACTGTCATCAATGTCAGTCTGACTGCTCTAAACTGCTTGCCTGTCAAAATCACCCAGGTGATCCAAAACAAGACCTTCCTCGAGGTCATCAGTATCTTTCCCTCAATGGCACTTCTTTCTGTATTCATCTGTACCACCCCAGCTGCTAACACAGGTGTATTTCAAACAGGCTGCAAAAAGCCCTCTACTTTTTCTCTCATAAGATTATGATCTTCACAATAGCATGGGATTTAATTTATACCTAGACAAATGAAAAGCCAGTCAAAAGGAAGATAGCTATTTTCAAGTTAACTTTATTAATTCCCCCCCTTGCCAAGTATGAGAAGCTCTTTGGTCAGAATCTGCCTTTTATCACTCAATTGTCCTTTATCATCATCTATTCAGAAAGTCTCAACAACTATAAACGGCCTCACACTTTGTTGTAGGAAGCTAAGATGTAGTTTGGAGTTAGAGTCCTGCATTTTCTTTTGTTTCCTCTAGAAAGGTGGAATGATTCTTTCAACTCGTTTTAAACGGAAAGACAAACTCTTTTTCTGTGACCCCCCAAGGCACCCTGGGACACGGAAAGTGACCTTGATTACCCTCCTATGTTATTTTCTTAAAAGCGCTCAGAAGCAGTTTTAAAAATTCTGCTAGTGTGGTTTTCGGAAGGAGCAGAAATATATTGTATAGTCAATGATAAATTGGATACCGATACTTACACTGAGCTTGACAAGGTCAAGCAGGCAAAAGCACACTTGCCAGAAGCATTGCTGTAGTGACACGATGGAGCAGTGCTACTTTTGCATGATGTTCTCGTGCAGAGACATATGTACCAAGACAGACAAATTTAGAAAACCACTATCACCCTCAGTCAGACGTTATCCACGTGTTATTGAACTGCCTTTGATTTGTCCATTCACTGAAAGTGAGGGAACTCGGCTGCATCGGCTTTCCTAGCATTGAGCCGCCTTGTCAGGGAAGGAAAAATTTCACTGCTTGTTCTGGTTGGCAAACACAAAAGCCCTGAAAGACTTACACCTATTGTTTGAAGAGCAGGAACAAAATACATCTTATCAGTGTTTGCAGATTGAGTGGTTTGTAAGATTTTGATCTCTAGCTTAATTTTAATTAATTTCTTTATCTACCTCGAAGCTATCCAGGTAGTACAACTTGCAGGTCGGTTGGTTAGCAGGGACTGCAACTACTGAAAATACAAAGATTTTGATCCATTCCGTTTCCAATTAAATTTTCATCCTCTCACTACAAATGAAGAGTGTGCAAGCAAATTGGTTGAGTCTAAAGCTGGTTTTGATGCCTGTGGGCCAGATGTACTGAAACAAGAAACCGACCTAATTCCACTAACCTCAAAGGAAAGACCCTTGTTAACCTTCATGGGCTTTCATCAGTCCTTGAAACAACTGTATTTACATGAACTGGGCAATGCTTTCCTCTTTCTTCTAATCTAAATCAAGCTTTTCATAGATGATACATATTTTGTGTTCAAAAAATAAGACAAGGCTGAAGGCTAGGGCTGCTTTACTGGAACATCTAAACCAGGCTTAGCCAGCTGTACCTTTGAAACTACTCTTTTGTGTGATTGCAGGTAACCAACTATTACCCAGTGAAGAAATGTCATTCAATTCAATTTCTATCCAGCTACCAAATTCAGGATTCTGTACAAATAGCTTCTAGGCACTTCTCCTCTTTTACTGAAATAAATTTGTACTGACACCTAAGAAAAGCCTACCATCTGTTGGAAGCTGTTGAACCCTTATTATTCCTTACCTGAGATGAGCAGGCATTTAAAGGTCATTTTTCCCTGAATGTTCTTCAGGTTCCTTTGGTTAGATAGCAAAGCAAAGCCCATATCAGTGAGAAGGTCAAGAACAGTCAAGTGAATACTCTTAATATTAGCAGAATAATTGGGCCTAGAATATAATAAAAAAGTCTGGCACCAATTGGGGGGGGGGGGGGAAAAGACAAGAAAA
>VZTL01069460.1:0-58996 GCA_013400535.1 Scopus umbretta | reverse complement strand
TCGGGCGGGCGGTATGAAACATTTAACGCAGCCCCGGGCAGCCGCCCGTCGCCTCAGGAGGAGCGGGCAGGCCCCGGCTCGCCTCAGGGCCCGGCTGCCGCCGCCGTTCAACTGTCGGCGGGGTCAGGCCGCCTGTTGTTGGGGGGGTGCGAGGCCTTCCGCGGGGGGCTTTTCGTAGAATCATGAAGGTTGGAAAAGACGTCCGAGATCCAGTCCAACCACCAAGCGTTTGTCAAGGTCTGCCTCGTAAAGTTTTGCAAGGGATGAGGTAGCAGTTGCCTCCGGGTCCGACTTGCTCAAGTTTTAGGGTCAGACTTTTACTGGGTAGAGAAAGGGGACTGAATTGCTTTTACCCGCCGAGACTAGGGGAGGAGTGTGAAGTCAGAGGGCTGGCGGAAGGGCACGAACGCGGGTGCCATAGGCACGCAGCAAAAAAGTGCAAAGAAGAAACTTGGTCGGGACCCTTCAGACGCTTTTGACAAGAACCTCATTTCTGTCTTCCGTACAGCTGCTACGCAAAGCAAAACACAAGCAAGCTGCCAAGTTGCCCTCAGCAAGCCGAGCGTGAGCTACAGTAGGTTGTTTATGTGTGTTTCTGGACAGAGAAGCGCCAATTAATACCTCCCCAGAGGAAATATAAAGCATCTATAAATTTTATCTTTATTATGGAAGTTGCATACTATGGAGCTGCAACCTGGCTGGTATCTTTCTTTCCTGACAATTTTGTTGAAATAGCCTCCAGTAACTTGTCACCTTAGCATGTTTGGACTTTTACTAGCTACATTGTGACAAAATTCTTTGGCAACATATACAATTGCTAAGAAATCATCCTCTGTCATATCACTTAATGCATTTTAACAAGCCCTTCATCCCACATCAGACAAGCTCCTTGACTGTTCCTGGAACATCTCTGCTTTAATACAGATCTTTTTCTTAAGGTCATAAAAGATAAACAGGAATTCCTGCTAAAGTGTTATCAGTCACTTTGCAGTGTTTTCACGTTCTGGTAGTCATTAAGCATTGTAGCTCTGTTGTCAGAATTACCTTCCCAAAAGTATTCAGATGTAAAGAACTTTGTTTACCACAGGAGGCGTGGGAGGAAAACATTGGTCTGAAGCATGGTGCAACACCTCAGCACATAAAGCATTTCTAGATAAATAGAGTTAGACCATAGGCTACCACAGTGCCATCGATAATACAACAGTGAGAGTGTTTGCACATCAAGAACAAACCAGGTCTTTTAGAGCACAACGGAAAGAGAACAGACAGAAAACAATGCAGTAATAAAATCCCAGATGTTAGCTATCATCCCAGGACATCAAACAAGATGGGAACAGCTACCGAGTCATGGAGCACGCACCTGACAAAAATGGGAACGTACCAAGTGACCAAAGACACCAGACTGTGACTTGTCTGTATTTCTTGGTGTTCCTGAAATATGAAAAAAAAAAAATCAAGTTTTGCTCTTTCTAGAAACCCGCAAGTCCTGCTCCAAGAATCCTTGCAGGTCTAACATATCTGAAAGGAAGTGCAGAGCCCATTCATCACAAAATACACTTTGTTATACTCTGCAAACACTTGACAACCCCACCACCTCCCAAGTATACCATAGCATCTTTCATGGTCAGTGCTCAGTTTGCAAAAATGGTCCTGCCTCATGTTACACCCCCTAGCCCCACAGATAACAGCTCGGCAGAGATCATGATTTTTTTTTTTTCCCCCCCCTTTACATATTTCAACCAAATACACAAGACAATAGTACAAACCTTGCAAAACCACATTGCAGGCCAACAGCACAATTACCCAGGTCAAGGATCACTACATTTTTATCAAGGACACCACTGCCCATCAGGAGTAAAATGAATAAGCTACCTGCAGGAGATGAAATAGATGAGAAAGCATCCAAAGGCCTTTGCAGCCAGGAACAGGCATGCAATATAAACTGTACTACAAACAAAAAACCTGAGAGTGATTTTGTGGGAAATATTATGGATCCTGTTCACAGGAGTGTTTTGGAGGCTCTTTAATATACATATAGGAAAACAGGGAATCCTACTAGGCAAGAACGTGTGCGAGTATTATGCAACAAGTTCTCCTGCAGAATTCATTATGCCCATTAAATGGAATTAGAATTGCGGCACAAGAAAAATGACCTAATTTGAATGCTTCAAGCTTTTACTTACAATTGTTCATTTCATCAGAAAAGAAAGCCTTCCATAGCCACTAGGGTGCTCTAAGCCACACAGATGCCATCGGAGAATCTGACCTGCATCAGGAAGTTGTGACGTAACTGGGAGCCTAATCCTAATGATTCAACACCTTACCCATAGCAGATAGCATCATCCAAAAAAAGCTTTCCACACCAGCTGTTTTCTTAACCCATGGATAGCAGATTCTCAGGACCTACTGACTGCTCTAGAAGGTTGGGGCAGGTTACTAAGGAAAAGAAACCATAAAGCCTAGTTTGTTGTATAGCAGTCTGTGCATTGATGGAAAATTTTGAAGACCACATGTCTAAAATTTATATGCTCTGAAGCAGAGATTTGATATGAGAAGTCATCTTTCTGTAATCAAGTTACAAGCCCTCAAAAATACCAATTTGCACATGTTCAGTGGAGGATTTTGTTGGAGGTGGTAAAACCACAGGGACTAATTAGGTTTGCATACAGGGCAAACTTAACACCACCATTTCCAAACTTCAACGCCCTCAACTTTGTGACAATGATAATCTAGTAGGAGAAAAAAAAAAAATAAAGGATGGAGACATGGAATGCAGCAATACACTTACTCAAAACTCCAATGATACAGAACTAGTCTAAACAAACAGTGTATAACTGCACATGTGTGTTTTATACTTGTACAGTGCAATACCACCTTAAAACTTAAAATAATTCCTTGAAATCATATTTCCTGGAACTACTGAGGTAGAATTGCAGGTAATCCATTTCTGTCCCCAAAACACCATGGGTGTTCTGCACTATCACAATTGCTTTTAAAGAATATTTTAATTAGCAGTGAGCGAAGTCTTGGCAACTAATTTGTTCATCAATTTTGCCTTTGTCTTCTGTTCATACAGAGTTCTGAAAAACTGAAGAGTTTTGCAGTGTACTGAAAGCTTCCATTTTTGTCATGTTCTGCAAACACCTTATACCAATATTAGCTTGTATTTGTGCACTGTTGACTAGTCGCATGCTACTGCTTTTGCTGTTGTGTGAAGTGACCTATGTGGACTAACCCACGCAGCATGACTTTCAAAGATTAGGCTCAAGTGTACAATTCAAAATTCACTTTCAGTGAATATTCATAAAGACTTGGTTTTATGAGTTCTTTTTCTCGTAAAACTACACCATTTGAATATTTGCAGGAAATTAACATAAAAGAGCCATTTGCATAGCCAAGTCAATATTTATTTCAACTTTAACTGCCTAGCAAAATTATTTTTTCCAATATTTTGCAAGTAATAATAAAACTACAATGCAAGTACATTTTAATAGCTGGAGGGGAGTTGATCATGACAACCCAGAAATAATTAACAACTTATGTTTTAAAGGGGAGGAAATTCTGTATAAGCCAGTGAAATAAATATTAGAGTAAAGTTTTCCAAAAGCACAGGAGGAGGCGGCAAGTATTTTATAGAGCCGTTAAGAGCCTTTTAACAGCTTTAGAAGTACAGTACATCACATCGCTTATTTTAGCACCAAAAACTTCCTTTGTTACTAGAAAGGCAGGAATGAAAGACTCTTTTAGGCAACAAGTTCTACAGGCTTCCTTTACTTGAAAATACTAAGTTAGACTGTACATCTCCACATGGCAATCCAGTGAAAGGAAACCTCTGCAAGGACTTCTTTCCACACATTTTGTTTTGCATGACGATGGTAGGCTGTAATAATGGCCTGTCCAGGCAGGAAGGGCCAGCCTGTAAAGCTGAAGCACTTGAGCTCTAATAATTCACCTTTTCTCTTCCCACCACATCTGTTATTTCCTCCACACCTCCCCCCACCCCAATCCATGGTATGCTTTCCTGCCAGTTGCCAGCATAGGACACATCCAAGCAACAGCTTCTCTGTTCCTTTATTAGCCTATTCTCCACAAAACATTCTCTAATCCATCCTCTGGCCTTCAATCCTTTCAATACATCATCTGTACCCAATTAATCAATTCTGTTTTCATCAACTGATTACCAACATCTTCTCTAGACTCTCAGTCAAATCCCTGCCCCTATTCTTCATTTTCCTTTAGATCTTCTCCTTTAATCCCCTATTTCATGGCTCTTTAATCCACAGCTGCTTTACCAGGCACTCCCGTTCTTCCTCTTCTGCTTTATCAAGCAACAAGCATCCTGCTCAACCTTGAGCATTCAAGTTAATCTCACCTTCCATGCCCCAAGCCTTCTTTCAGCAAAACATGGTTCCACATATTCCGACTTTTCATTCCATCCCAAAGGAGGATCTTCCAGCTCTGTGGCTTCCTCCTCTTCTCTGGGTTCAGTTACAGTCAGCATTTTCAGCACAGTCCTGAGGTAACAGCAGAGGAGGCAGACTTTGGCTTGGCATATACCTGTTGACAGACTGGAAAGTTATGTTAGGATTTGTCCAAGTTTCATATAATTAGGCAATTTTCTGAAGACAGATGAACTGGGAACTCAAATGAGGACAGCACCACACAACATGAGCATAATCATTTCCTCCTATGAGTGTTCAACTTCTACTTTTTTTTTCCTGAAAACTCATATTTCATAGTTATCAGAATATTTCACCTATCTTTATCACCTCTTTTGCCAAAATCCCTTCACTTATATCTTTCTCCTTCAGCTTCTAAACTCATTTTTATTTCACAACCTCTCCTGTTGCTTCTTGAAAATCACTACAGTAAATTCACTCATATTTATCATTCCCAAGGACATGCTCCTTCCCCAAACATCTTCCTCCTATTTGCTCCTGAAAGGATCTTATCACTTTCTATTCAGACCAATTCTTCAACAAGCATCAGGTTCCTCAAACCTTTGTCTTCTGCCCTCAGAATCCTTATTATTTCCCACCAGTTTCTTCTTCTGCTTTTCAACATATTCTTCTCCTTCACAGCACACAGTCCTCACTAATTCACCCACCTTTAGTTTTCCTTTCTCTTCCTATCCAGCTCCCCTTCCCTCTGAGAGTTTCCACCCTGAACTTGCCTCAGTCCAAAGTTCTCCAAAGTTTGTGTTAAATCCCTTTTCTTCTCAAGGGCTCTCTGTCTTCTGTACGTCTTGGAGGAGAGACCTGGAAGGAAAACTCCAGAGCCATAAAATTGTTATTGCTGCGCTTTACCTAGCTGCTGGGGTAGTAGACCCAATAATGGTGAGGTAGGACCTTCATCACCTCCAGAGGAGAGTCACACTGCCCTTCATTCCTGTACAGGACACATTCAAGTTCTCCCTATGCCAAAAGGAGGAATTAAACCCTTCCTGCTGCACCAGCGAGATCTTTGATGAGCAGCAAGAGCAAGACATGGGGGAAGAGCTGGTGCTCTCCCCATCTGTTCCCCTCCATGAAGAACTAAGAAGAAACCTAGTTAGGCATAGGCCTGTTTTCTTCCCTTCCTCCCACCCCTTTACAGCTCACCTGTGCCAGCACAGTGCAGTATTGCCTTCTCAAGTAACAGGTATCTCTTCAAATCACTTCCAGCAACCAGAACCAATGATTTACTCCCCCAGCCCTGAAAGGACACAGCTGCCTCGGGAGCATAGTGCAGTTGACTCCACATCCTCTCTCCACTTTGGACTGATTTCCCTCCAAAGTTCCCCTGTGCCACCTTTCAAGTGCAGGCAGTGCCTGTAGAAGCCACATGCTTTTCTTTAAAGTAGGGATTCCTGTGCTCCTCGCACCAGTTTTCTTCAAGAATAATTTTAAAACTGTGTTGCATTTGAAGAGACAACCATCTCCCTAGAGCCATTGAGTTAAACTCGTTATACTTCCACATGTGAATGAAACACAGTAACATTATTCATCATCCTAACTTTGAGATGTTCATTATTCCCATTTATCACCAACAAGTATTGTATCTGTTGTAACTGCATACACATTTCTGCACAGAGTCATTCTGTGCACCTTATTCTATACTGTAAGTTCTGAGGAGCATTAACATAGACCGTAGGATTTTGTATTTTTCTACAATTGTAGGATTAAGTATAGGCTGGTTTAAATAAAATAAATGGACATCCTTCTCATAATAAAATTCAGATGCTAGATTAAGGGAGGCTATCTGAAGAGGAAACAAAACAGTCAGAAAATCCAAATTCTAATCAGAGCTCAGAAATGAGTAACTGTGCATGTCTGTGTCTTCGTTTCCTTGTCTACAAATCCAGAAGATTGATAATCGCTTTAACAAAGCACTATGAGATGTGCACGAAGGAACAAAATGCCAAAGATTTACCAAGTGCAGTAAAATTTGTGTTTAACTGTCAAATGTCAAAACGAACCCTTTTTCTGAAGTTCAAGAAAGTGCTTAACTTCACAGTAAATCTCATTTCAGTTACTAACAAGAAGACCTACAATTAAAAGCCAAAAAATGGAATTTTCATATGATGGCCAAATGCTCCAACAGACCAGTCCTGTGAAATGCTAGAGGGCAGTCAATAATTAATATCCCATGTCAAAGGAAAATTGATACTAGGACCCAGCATCTTTATAAATCTTTCCTATATGATCAGCTAAAATAGAAATAGGATCAATAACATGAAAATACAATCTAATATTCACAGTAAGGAGTCATGGATTTACATCTCTACTGGTGAAGATGTTCTAAAGGAGAAAGACTAGAAAGTCCTTCAAAGTGCTGGGTGACAGCACATGGTAAGAGAAGCAACTGTAGAGAAAACAGGTCCTCTGTTTTTCTCCACAAAACTCCCAGTGGAGTTGCTCTTTGAGGAAAGGTTGATTTAATCTCATTCTAGTCCAGTAATAAATGCAATCTAGAAAACATAAGCAAGTCTAGTGGGAGGTAGGGACACAGCATTGGAAGTATGTCAGGACAATCAGAGGGAAAGGGTGCTGTCAGAAGATGCAGCAGAACCAACCTACCAGCTGACTGCTGCCCAAACAGGCAGTCCCTCTCCACCCAGAGGATTTAGCACATTGAACCCACTCACCAAGGAGTCAAGTGAGTGCCAAAACAGGGTACAAGGTGATTGGCAAGAACAGGATCACCCATTCTAAATGCAGCAAGCTTTTAGATGGTCTCAGTCTGCTTCAAGGAAACATATCTCAAGTTGTGTATTTATTTGATACTTAAAGCTTCCTTCCAAGGCCAGGGCTAGTGGCAGTTTTTGAACCAGTTATGTAGACTGAGGCATGACTTTCTAGGCTTCCTAGTGTCTTTCCCTTTCCCAGGAGCTTTAAGAGGGGAAGAGGTCCCAGAGAGTTTTAAGCATCTAGTGCACACTCAAAAATGACCAGCTAAGTCAGAGGGATCTGTAAATTAGTTCTGCCACTGATGGAAAAGGAGGCAGAACTCAGCCATGTTATATTCTCCTTGGCTGTACTCAGCCCACCTGTAATTGCATATATCTCCCTGACAAGGCACAGCACACAATGCTCAGGATCTTAACAGATACTTCAAAAAAAAGGGGGAAGAGGGACGGAGTGTGTGCCTGAGAGAAATAGGACATCACTAAATAGACAAAACCATAGGAAAATGTGTTCTGTTTGTTTTGTGAGAGGCAGAACTACTTTATGCCATTGTCATTGCATTACTTTATGCCATTGTCATTGCATTTTCATGACCATCCTGATGAATATTATGCACAAGTGTCAGTGCAATTTTCATCAGGAGTATGCAAAAAATGCAAACAATTTGGTACAGCCACTGTCCAATTGACTCCTCTTTGCAATCTCTGAGGAAAGGTAAATCCTAATATCCCAGTTTCCCTAAGGGAAGAGAAATAAACCGTATGTGCATCAATATGCTTATACTGATATAGCTAAAGACCGGGGAATGCACTGATTTAGCTTTATCAATATTGCTAAGAGAGCACAGCCTATGCATACAGAGAAGGTTTAAACAGCAGGCAATGATACCCTTGCATTTTGAACATAATTTATATTAAATATGATGTATGTATATATTTTTAATCAAGCTCATTTGCTTAATACATATTTTATAAATCTCGTAATTAAGAGATTTTTCTTGCAGAGTTGGTCTCGGAGCAAAGAAGAACAACATCAGGCTCGAGTGAGAAGTGCCAAATAGCTAGGGGTTCCTATAGCCTCAGCTACGTAACCATGGTCTTAGACAGGGACTGGACAGAGAAGTCTCATCCCATTAGGATACACCGCAAAGGCGAGTGACAGCTGTGTTCACAGGAAAAGCCTCAAGACCAATGAGGACACATGACTTGGCTTGGGCCCAAGCAACAGTGTTGAGGTTTAAATCCTCTCATTCAAGGACACCTTGACAAAAATCACACAAACGTCTATATGCCTTTCAGCATTTGGATGTTTGGGATAAAGAGAAGTAATTACCATCATCTTCCACACACTTGATATTAATTTATTATCTAAGTTTTACTAACCAAGTAACACAAAAGACACCAGTGCTGTGTCAGCATAACATGCATATAACCAAGTATAAATGAGAAAGTGGCCTCATGTTACAGTCCAGTTTCCAGGGGCAAGATGACTCTTAATGCATCATCTTATTTGCCTATTTAAAAGGTACAATTTACTTCCTAGTCACTGTGATAGATTCCGGAAGTCCTTTGAATACACACACCTTTTGTTGAAACTCATTTCCAGAAGAAAGCAATTATTTTTCAATTAATCTTTACAAATTATTTAAGCAGTTGTCTACCAAAAACCCCAGAAACATCTACTTTAACTCGCTGAAGAATTAACTCTGTCATATAAATATGACTGATGGTACATATTCTAAGCATTTCACTGTACATCCAGCCTTTTGACACTTCTATCATCCACTCCAGAAGTTTTCAACAATTGAAGTGATTTTCAGTTTTAAAATTATTTTTAATTTTGACATTTATCCAGTTATCTCCATAGCAATCTAGTGCTCAACAGCTGGAAAAATTAACAAGTGTCTGAAATTTTCATACATAAGGCACTGTATTTAGAAGAAAAACCTACTGACTTCAGTAGTCCACCCTAGAAATAAAACTGCTATGAATGACAAATGACTGATGATACTCCTTCCTAGTTTCAGTTAGAGATAACAGATTTCTCAAAGAATAGAATTTGATATTCTGTAATTTTTTTCAGATACATTTCAGCTTATAAGCTTGTTGACAAAGACCCATCCCAGCTGTAGCTCTATCTTGCCAACCGTCCTGTGAGGACTGAACTTTGATCTTCTGTTGAGGCTTCATTAACTTTTCCGGAGAGCTAGTGACGGCATCAGGGTTCAGATGAAGAGATGACAGGTTGGTGGTTCTTCTACCTTTGATAGTTCATTATTTGTGGGCAAAGAGTGGATCACTTACACCACGTAATTTCTATTCTGCTGGGAATTTTTTCTCTTTAAATGAAAAGGAGGAACCCAAGTGATTTCAGAACAGACAGAAATTTCCATGATTATTCTTGCAGCTAAAATATCTGTCTATTTAAGGAAAATTCTTTAAAAGTTTTAATGCCATCAAAATTAATTGCTGGCTTTTAATCTTCTTCCACTGTTTGGGTTCTGTATACAATTTCCAACTTTGTTTTACCTAAAATCAAGATGTAACGCAACTCTTAAGTTATTTTTTCCTCTTTTTTTTTAGTGAATGCAAATTACAAGAATGTTTTGGAACTACAAAAGGATTGATATTTAGTCATACTGGTGAAAGTACTGGTAACTACTATAGTTCCTCTGAGGCCCAGCAAAACTAGGAACTCACTATCATCATGAGCAGCGCATTACATTGCGCTTCTAATGGTATTTGCTCTCTATGGGACAGACTAAGGCCAAACAATTTGTAGTTATGCCAAGTGCACTTTGAAATAATTTTTCTGTCATGAAATGTGTCCTTAACCTGCTGCACAGGTCAAAGGAGATAGCCAATCAATGCATTATAACTTGGCATATTAAAAGAAAGTTCATAGTTAGGATTCATCCTTCTCAGTTTATTTTACACAATAAGGCAAAAATGCCTGGATATCTGAAAAAATTAAGTTTGAGACTTAAGCAGTTTTGTCCTTCACAATTCAGTATTACAGAAGTATGTCCCATCTTTTGGCCTTATATGAATCATCTGATGGAAATCTGCAGTAAAACTTACTCGGAAGGGCTAGGGGACATAAAATCGATACAAATGTCCATAGCATTTCTGTAGAAATTTTAATTTGGAAGCCATGATCCAGAAAGATATGGTTGAACTCAGAGCAGTCGTACAACAGAAGTGGGATCTGGGAAACTCTGAAGCTGACTTGAGCCTTCAAGGTATTTGGAAGTAGTCCACTGTATTGACTCAGGACCTCCAGCATGACTCAAAGCAAGACAGCTCAGGTTACCCAGCTCATGTCTTGTTTCTCTCTTTTGTTTTCTCATTTCAACTGTTGAACTGAAATGTTCAGTATCAAAGTAAAATTATGTGTGTGGTCTGGGAGATGCATTCTTTCTCTTTTGAGAGATTCACAAATTAGCGTGACTCAGCCCCTGACAGCCAAACTGGCCAGGCAACCAAGACCGCAGTCAGCAGCTGACAGAAGTTCCACCTTTCAGGATGTAAGATTCTTTCCACCTACTATGTGCTGACTTATAGGAGACATTGTTCTTAGGGTGTTTTATAAGGGATTTTAGGAAAAGTTATATGATAAGTAGATCTGCTCAGTGGAAGTTACTTTATTTGAATACTTAAATTGCCTCTTCCCTACTGAGTCAAACTTACCTTCATACAAGCACTACACAATAACTTGTTGTCACCAAGTCAAACTGGATCAAATTGAATCAGCAGACAAGGAATGAAATATTTGCATCATCTAGTGTTAACTCACAAAATTACATATGTAGAACTGAAGTAATACTCTCATACGTTACTTTTCCACTTGATCCTTGCTTTAAATGTTGGGTAACTCGATAATATTTGCCAGTACCCTAATTCATGAGGGGAAAATGTTAAGAACCGTGGAATAAGCCTCAACTATGCAACTGTAGATAGAATAAGATAATACGAGTTTTAAATACATGACAAGTAGGTGTATATGCCTTTTGTACTGAGTGCAGATAGGCTTTTCTGAGGGATAATTTAGTCCACCTAAATTAGGTACCTTTAGAGAACAGTTCAAAGGAGGAACCAAGCCACTGCTTCTGGTCCTGACTGACTCTCCAAGATTTGTACCTTAATTTCCTGATATGAATACTAATATGTCAGAGGTATATCTTACTTAAATACAAGAAATATTCTAAAGTCTTATGGCTGTATGAGATTTCCCTATTCTCCCAGTCAACCACAGGGTTCTTCAGTGCCTTTCATATTTAAATGTTTACTACTGTAATAAATATTAAATAGTTTTCAGCCAGCTATCCTGGATCAAAATAGTAAGCAGCTCATTTATGTCAAATTTGGACTATGCTGAAGTGGTACTTAGATATATTCAACATTTTTGGTTTCGTAGGTAAGTAACTTAAGTAATTTGTATTAAAAGTTGTTGACATTAATAATTTGAAACAACTTATTTTGACTAGTTACAGGCCAGCTCTTCAACTAGCATGAAGACAACATAATGCTACTGTTCTCACCACATCATGTAAACCATATCCCTTGCCTTTGAAGACTCCTACTGACTCAAATCACAGCTGAAGATGTAGCCCACAATTTAAAATTCACTGAAAAACATTTAAGCCTTCAAACTTAATATTTGCTTGTGTTCATGCTATAAAGCTCAATGACTATAATAGTCATGGAAAATTAACGCTGAAGGGGCACAGACTAATTTAGAATGAATTTGTTTTAAACATGGATGAAGACAATTCATTTGCCTGATTGCCTAGAGAAATGAAGTTTTGGATGATGAAATTGAGGCCAGCTGTTGAGAGAACAGGAAACTCAGAAAAAACTGGAAGAATATGAGAGGGAAGACGGGAATCAGCAATGAGGAGAAAATTGTCTAATTTTTCTAGGGAGAGAGTCAAGAAAGCAGACAATCTGGAGGTGAACTAACACACTAATTCTAATGAAGAACTGTAAATTAAGCTATTAGAAATTTTCAGCATAAAAAGTGTGAATAAATTATATTTAAATCTAGTTTACGCTTCTGCTTTATAGCTATTTGGGAACCTTTCAAAATAGACTATCACAAAATATTTTCTGGGTAAATTTTTTTTTTCTGCCATGTTTTTAATTTGCTTCTGGAGCCAGACCTACTCTGCTGCTGTGTAGTCACCAGTCTGTCATAAGGAGACCAGTCTCGGCATCCACACTAGGAGGATGTCATTTGTGTCATCATCACTTCTCTTCTAGACCTAGGACTCTACCACACACAGATGGGTTCACATCTGTCAGGCATCTTAAACATTGGAGTTAACTGGCAAGCTATCTGCAATACTAGGGGCTGTCTGAGGAACTCAGCTTTAGGGTTTTGCAGTCTGCATTTATACAAAACCCACCAAATTGGCTGTGGCCATTATGAGCTTCTAATTAAACTTCTCTGAAGACAGGGTCACAGAAAATTAAAAGGAGAAAAAAAAAGGTTAGCAAAAGAATAACAGCTCGAACTACAGCAACTTTGCTTTTGAAAACCCTTAAATACCACTGAGCTTTTAAAATACAAGGAGATGCAAGATGCACTGTGCCTTAGGTGGGCTCTTCCAGCTTGGCCTAGAAAATACACTGCTTAAGGACTGTTTCTCCCAAAACAGAAAGCTTGCAAGAGTCTATAGCTTTGAGATGGGTGCTCAAATCTGTTACATTTTAGTGATTATATCTTTGAAAGAATACTCTTCCAGAATCAGGAGGCAGTTGCTTTACACTGACATTCTCGTAGCACAAACAATTTGGCTGCAATTAAAGGAAAAAATACTTGATGCTTTGGTTTGCAAGCCAACCTGAAAACACAAAGCCTGACAAATGTATGAAACAGTCTCTTAAATCCTTAACAGTGACTTAAGGAATAAAATAACAAAACAAAACTATGTGGAGGTTAATGCAGATACCAGATGGGAGACTTAGACGAATGTCTGCAGTTAGCAGCACGAGGAAATCTGAAGGCCAATATGTGCAGACATTATGGCAGATAAGGTAGTGGAAAGTAATCCTCACAATGAGATAATATAGCTTTTTCATATAATTATGATATTTGAAAAATGTACTAACTTCATTTGAAATATCGACATCTAGTCAGCATAAGCTATAACATTAATAGGCTGAGTAAAGAGAATAAATAGTTTTATCCTATTTAATCATAAATTTGGTTTAATGACCTTTATCTGATTATATGAGCAGCCCAAGCAACAATATTAAATAAATAAATAGAATATTAAAAGATTGTTAGCAGATAAGCTGCTTGGAAATTTCCAAATTAAATGTATTTGGGGGGAGGGAGCTCTGTCATTTAACAGTATATACATTTTCAAAATTAAGATGACTGCACAGGTGTTCCAGCTGAGCCCCAAGTCTGTTGCTGTGAAAAACCTCTCCTTGGCACCTTAGCAGGAACCAAAGGAGAGATGCTGGTTTGGCCCTTAGGCATGTAGCGTTAACTTCCTCTTTTGATAAAACCTGGAAAAGCATCATAAGCATCATAACTAACAGTTATTCTCTTTCTTTTCTGTTATACACAACTAATACTTATGACATAGTTTTCTAGTGTGCTTGACCTTAAGAATAATAAAAAAAAAAATCTCAGTTGTGCTCTTAAGCTTGCATTAGATACAGGTAACAACTTTCTGTTCCCAGGTGGACGCTGCACTGCTTCACACAATTTATTCCACTTTGCCTGAACAGTCCCATATACATTTTCTCAGCAATAGTACCAGCATGAAAGAAATAACAGTTCCTCCCTTCCACCAGTTTTCCTCCCTCTTTAATTTTGTTTCCTTCATTTTCTTAGCTTTTTGTGCAACCAAACCTTGAACTTAATGGGAGAACCGATTCGCTTAGAGCAGAAGTTTTTTGCCATGTTTGGGTTGCTTTGTGCTTGTTTTATTTGGTTGTTTTGTTGTTTGGGTTTTGTTTTGATTTTTTTTTTTTTAAAAAAAAAAGCAAGACCAGTTCTCTAGTCTTGTTTCCAGCATCATCACAGAAAGCTCTGATGACATACCAGAGCAGGCAAAAGATTTAAATGAGTACTTCTGCCAAAGACAGACCTTCACCGTAAGTCAAGGTGCCTGCTAACTTTCTAAACAGGCTTGATTAGTAAAGCAAAAATAATATATTATAAAGAAGTTCTCAAATACAGGTGTTGATCCCAGAATGACACTGGCTGTATGATCAGGACAGATAATGTTTTATCCTGGCTTATGGATATATTTGCATCTAGAGATCAAAATGAGAATTTTATCCCATTGGCACGTATAGAATCCATTTTTTAATGGGAAAAGAAAGTTACAACATGGGGTCTATCTTTGTAAAAGACTTATATACGTATATATCTCAGATACAGCAGAAAAATAAAATATTGGAGGCAAACAAATGAGCCTTAATATGGGTTAAAACAATACTTTTGTGACTGACATTTTATCCTTGCAAGTTTCCCAAGTCTAAAATACTCTGCAGGCGAGTCCTCTACCTGGACATTTTCTCCAGTCCCCTGAACTTAAATTTCCACTCCTGGAAAGCCACCTACTCAGGTCTAACAGGGAAAGTAACCGCCTTCCTCACCAGCTGGCGATTCTCTAAAAGAAGAGCACCACTAAGCACTGCTGAGAGGTACCTGCTGCTGGCGGAGCTCAGCTGGGTATGCTCAGAAGCAGCTCTTCCGTTGTAAGAGACCACCACCCCTACACCCCCATCCCCAGCGAAACCCTCATCCTACCCTGCACCCTAAAAGGGGCTGAGCTGAGGTTCGTCATTTTCTAGATACATTTGCTTTTGGTCTTAAATTACATATTTAAGTCAGTAGAACAGCGTACGCGACCGATGCATGGTATTTTGCTGAAGAATTTTTGCTTTAATTGTAGCAATAGGTTTCTGCTAGTGAAACAACATTTATATTGAAGATTCAGCCTATATACATCTGTCTCAAAACAAATTATGCATGCAATAAGAACCAGAAAACGTTCTGTATTCATTATACATTTAATCTTGAAATATACATCATATTAAAACTTATATGTATTCACATTTGCATAGAGTAATGAAAAAATTAATTCTGATAGTCACAGAACAGCGAAATCCAGATTTCTATAGAACTGCATTCCGCTGCCCTCCTTTCTCATCATCAATATCCCTGGTTTCTCCTTCCAAATCTTTTAAGTTGCCCTGACCATACCTTCAGGCTCCTTCCTTGACTTTAATGAGAAGCTTCTCTGAAACTTCTTGCATGCCAGTTGCCAGTCAAAAAAACCAAAGAAAGTAACACTGAGCTTCAAACTTTCTGTCAGAGACAACTTTGATTAGAGCTGCTCCATCTTGCTGTTACCTTTCATGAAACTTGTAATACCTGAATGGTTCCAAGATTTTTACCCTCTCCTCCTCCACCTGCCAACTCAGGATGGAATAGGACAGTGGGTCACAGAAGGGAGGAGATTGAAATCACTGCTGCCTAAGCCTTACAGTTTAGGAAAGCAGAGTTCTTCCTTACACAAACTGCAAGAACAGATGCTGAATGCTTTCTAGCCTTCTCTGCAGCCTGCTGAAGGCATTTGTTTGGGAAAATATAAATGACAAATTGACTTTTAGATTAATGGCTACCATATTGGTAATGTACAAATCACTTTTAACAGCCACTATTAACTTGGTAAAGAGAAGCTTGCTAACTGCTCTTTAATTAAGTACACTTAATGACCTTAAGGGGATTAGTAGTCTTGTCTGATAATCAATAAGCATGGCAAGATTGCTGCCCCATAGACAGGGGCTAGAGAACAAAATTAATCTGTGCAGATTAGTTCTACCTAGTTTGGTTTGCTTGCTAAGAATGTTTCAAAATTACTTCAGTGTAATATATTTCTCAAAAAAAAAAATGGAAGAGGTTTTACACAAGATTTTTTGTTGTTTAGCCAGTGTTGAAATGGCATACGCGCTTATTAAGAAAATCCTGTATTCTGAGCAGGAGCTAGTGCAAAATGGTTTAGAAGAAATTTTTAAAATAATGAATACCCACGTTGCAGTCTCCAGAGAAAGCCGGAGGCTGAAAGAAAGGAAACTGAACACTGTGCCTACAAGACCTAGAGTTAAACGTTGTCCCCACACAACAATCCCCAACAGTGGCAAAATTGCTGCCTGCCACTGCCCGAAGCCTGAACTGCCCTGCCTGCACATGGGCATCCCCTCCTCCTCTTGCTTGGGCCACAGCCACTCCAGCAGCCAGAAACAGCTGTGGGAGCACCCGATCTCAGTGCCTTTTTCCTCACCATGGACCTTATTCAATAGTTTCCAGTTGAAATGCTGATTGTTTTCTGCAATAGCCGCGCCCCCTCCACCCATCCATAAACACACACAGCCCAAAACCTGGCCTTCCTCAGCTCCTTGGAGACGCACACTTCTCCTCTTCCAACCTTCACTGCCCTGCCTTCCCTCTTCTGCCCTCCACAAAATAATTGCAATTCAGGCTCTAGGGACACCAGTTCTGCCCAACTTAACCTATTAAATGCAATTATTCTGTCCATTCCCTAGCAGTTTGCCTTCCTGCAGCCAGAACTCCCCTCCACAAAAGGGGCATGGAGGACTCGTAGCACCATGAGCATCCACCCTTGATACCCCAGTTCATCTGCTTAGAGAGAATGTTGTCCCCACTCACACAGCTCTGTCTCCTCAGTGGGTGACCTTGGGCTCTCCTTAGGGAGAGCTGCAAGGGTTGTGCTCTTCCTTCACATGACACAAAATAGTTTGTTTTCTGGCGGTTATTGGGTATAGAAGTTTGTCCTTACTCAGGGTTTAACAGAGATAGAGGAGGTGTTACACACTACAGATTTGTGTGCAGGACATGCTTCAGTCCAAGACAAGTTTTGGTCCATTGGATAAAGGATGGCAATTTTAGTCTTTCCATATGCTTGGCAAATGGAAGGGAGCTTTTTGCAGAATGACACGGGGGTAGATTTTTTCTTATTTTTAAGGTCTCTGTGTCCACCTCAAGAAACATGTCTCACCCCAGTACAAAGATTCGTCCCTCCAGTTTGAGGGCTGGTCTGCTAACAGTTCAGAAGAGAAGTCAGCAAGCTTTGGACTGCAATAACACTGCAAGTATAAAATGCAGAGAAAAGTCCAAACTGGCAAAAATATGCTCCCTTCCAAATGACCATCTTTCAGGCACAAATATGTACTTACAATCTGATAAGAAATTCATATGATAACTTAAGAGAAATAAGCAGCTATGCTTAGGAGTAGTTTATGGACGGAATTGTTGGTACTTCCCTTTTCCCTGAAAATAAAACTCCTCCCTAGCTCTTTCAGTTCAAGTGTCATGCCCGCAGTAAATCAAGTGGCTTAATTGTAAGATAGAAGCCTCTGTAAGACATGTATATGGTATATTGACACTTATGCTACCAGAGCCATAGGGATATTAAAATTGATTTCCAACAAGCTGAGGCCTTCTACTTTCTAATCCTGTGTCCCACAAATATATATTAACCAAACTCCCTAAACAGGGGTAATTAGCTTCCAAAAATAGCTGCTCATATAGAAGGTGGAACATAGATGTTCAGCATGCCATCACATAGTTCAACTTCAGCTGCCAAAGCGCACAGAACAGTTTCCATACTGACCAGGATGAAACTTTATTGCTCTCAGCTTATAGGAAAGCCCTCACTCTTGATTAAGCACTTGGTACATAATGACCCGATCAGGATCCTCTCACTGTCATTTGTACCCACCCACCCTTTTTTTCTTAATTATGTTTTACCTTCCATGCAACGCTTCGGTTTTTAAGGCCTTCAGATCAGAAGCACTTTCATTGTACATACTGATAAAGTGCTTCATCACCCACTCAGTCCAAACAGTGATAATCTACACAGGCTTCAGTATGCCCAGACTTTTAATCATAATAAAACAAAACACCAACCTGATGTATTTGAAGTAGCTCCTACTAATGCCAGCATTCTTCTTTGATAGTCCCTGGAAAGGCAAGACAGAGAAAAAGCTGTTTCACCCCAGACTAGATCTTGTATGCAAGCTCTAAACCACATCTGACTCAATCCAGCAAGAGTGGCTTGTCTCTTTCTGCCTTAAATGCAGAGGGATTAGGCCCTCCTGTTCTTCAGGCTTCATTGTTCCAGGGCATCACTTAAACTCATGCCAGCTGAGAGCAAATTAGGGTAAAGCACCTGGAAGCCTCCTGCTGCGCACAGGTGTAAGCAAAGACCCAAACAGCCCCATCAGCTCCAGAGGGGAGCCCAGCTCAGACCACCCTTTGGTCAGGGCAGTGGTAAAGGGGGAAACAGGGCCAGGGCACTGTGGCTCTCCACGTTGCCCCTGAATTGTCCGGCTGCTTCAGCAAAACATAGGGTAGACCTATCACTCTCTATCACAAAATCAAAGAGCAATGTTCTGATTTTTCTGTTACAGTGCCTCTTTATCCCAGTATCTGTCTGCTACCTCGTTAGTCTTGTGGGCCCAATTAATATTCTGCACTGACATAATAATAATAATAATAATAATAATAATAATAATAATAATAATAATAATAATAATAATAATAATAATAATGTATTGACTCCAAGAGGGGTAGGCTGTTATGAAATGGACATAACTAAAAGGCAAGCTGGAGTTTTTACCCTCTTCCCTGATGTGTACTCCATTCCTACATATATTCTTTCTCCCTTTCTGTCCAAATTTGGCTCTGTCTCCCCCCACAGCTGCACTGTCTGTCATATAGGTCTCTTTTCCTTTCTGCAGATTTTGCTTCCCTCTTCTAACACGGTAATGACCTTCTCGTCTTCAGATCTTCCAAATCCATGGGCGTGTTTGATGACTACTGTTTGCTACCCCTTCTGGCCACTGTTAATCTATTTATATTAACCAACCTCTGCTCCACACTCCCATTGCTGTTGGTATGGTCTATAAATTTTAAATTTTTTATGCATTTGGTAAGTCCTTTCTCATACTTGTTGCTTTGCCAGAATGAAGTCTACTGAAAGAAGTGCAGTTTGGCTGGGCAATGGTGCCAAGTACAAATAATTTATCTTTAAGCTGGAACATGTGTTAAGATCATTTGACTTCAGGAATGGCAATTCTAAATGGCTTCGGTCCAAGAAGCGTGTTGTGCTTCACAGGTATTGAGTCACATAGCTTCTGTCACCTGCTTTTATATGCTGATGGAGTAAGCAAAGAAGAATAAAGCCCCTGAGCCACCCGTTGTAGGGATTTGGTTACCAGGTACCATTGCATTCACTCCACTGTGACCCAATGTAATCCAAAATGTGATAGATTTTCTATGAATCACGCATGCTCAACTACGCTGCAGATATTCTTCCCATAAAAAAACAAAAACAAAACCAAAAAACCACACCAGTAAGTAAATGGAATTAGGGAAACAAGTTAGCTTTTCTTTGTATTTAATATCACCTCCCTCTCCCCAGCTGTTTCCTTTGTAAGTCTATAAAGAAGTGGTATGGTCCTAAAAGGAAGTCGCAGGCTCTCTTGTTTTCCTTTGGAGCTACAAACCATGTTGCGGATAGGCTTGTGGATCCTTTTGTTATGCTGCTCTTGTGAAAAGGTTTTGTAGTGTAAAGTGACTGACCTTAATCTTTTCACATTTCACAGCTGAAATTTTTTTTCCCCTGAATCTTCTGGTTGTAAGACAGAGTCCATTTATATGTAAGATATAAGAATAGCCTGGCTCAGCAAGTCATTTAGAAAGACATTTGGTCAATGTAAAGGAGGAAGGGAAGGAGGGGGAAGGGATCCCCCTCTCCATTGTACACTTTTGTCATGGTCACCTTGTGAGTGGGTCTCTGTGTCGAGGTGACAAAGGAGCAAGGGAATCAATGTAGGAACTATGTAAAACCTCATACATTGCAAGTATAGGCACGTTTACATCTTACAGGATTATCAAAGCCCATCTTAACAATTTGCCCGAAATCCATCAATGTACCACAATCTCAAATATATCAAATTTTTTTTGTTACTGTAGTTGGAGGATAAGACATAAATGGGAGAGGACAAAGAGTCATGGAAAGAAATTGAAGAACTTGTTCATTTTACTCCAAGCTGAGATGCAAAGCAAAACCAGCGCAGTGCAGTAGTTGTCTGCATCCTTCGTTGTTGCTTTACGATGTGCAGAACTGGCCTCAAGAAGTGGCCTATCCCCTCCCACAACAACTTATTTTATCCATCTGTAAGGAGTTGAATACATAGACAATATCAGTCCTTGTCTACATACATGGGCTGATTCATTATTTCCCACAGTGTTCGTGGGACGTGGGAGCTTATCTCCGCCCTGTATATGGAAAAGAGCCAGTAAATGGTCATCCAAGGTCACGTAACCAAACTAGAGCAAGACAGAAACTCGTTACTGTGGATTTGTATTCCTCCGCCCCGTTGCTACTCATTAGAAAACACTCATGGCCAGGTTGCTGGCACTGCTGTAAGCTGTTCATGTTGCACTCTGCGGATTTAAACTCCGCAGAAGCAGCCACTGTTGTACAAGGCTCGTGCCACAGCTTTTAGGGCACCTTGAGCAGAGAAAAGGAATTGTCTCCGGATGCTCCAGAATGTGGCTGATCGTAATCTTCTGGAGCAATCTACGACTGCCAGGGGTAGGCTGACACTGAGCCAGTCCACCTGGGATTGGGAAAAACCTGAAAGTGTCTTTAAACCACAACAGCACAGCGTGGGGAGATAGGAGAGTGCCACCCTTTTGGGGAAAGAGCCCTTTCAGAGAAAGCTGATGGCATGGAAGTCACATGGAGACTGCAGTGACAGACAGATGGAAACGATAAAAACACATGTCTAGTCAGACTAGATTACAGTGTTCTTTTTTTCCTTCTTTTTTAATTTTTCTTTCCCAGGGAGGGGAGGGAGAATTTGGTAATGCAGCCTGTAGGTTTTTCCATAATATGAGAATCAGGTTGTATCAGACCCCGGCCTTTTATTTTATTAACCAGCAGGACCGCTTTCTGTATTTCTAGAAAGTCTGCTCTAGAGTGTAATGCCCAGTCTCAAGCCTGAGCTTAGAGCATCTGTAGTGTCCACTAAGTACCGAAGAAAGGAGAGGTGAAAAGGCTGGGTGGAAGGAGGATTTTCTTTCTTATTACTTCTTTTGTGATCACGGAAAACTGCTGTATGATTACACTGAGGTTTCAGGATCACGCTGAGGTTTCACGGCAGAGTGTGAACGACCTGCCCAAATTAACTGAGGTGGGAACTGCCAGCACGATCTGGGATTCAACCTCTGCTTGAGGAGGTTACACCACGCCTGCGACTAGCTGTACAGCTCAGCCTTGATGGGCTGTAGCCATCTGATTCATTAAGATGTTTTTGTTCTGTAGGAAAGGACAAAATATTCATTGAAGGTTTGGCTGTGGATAAGGAGAGAGACCTATACACCCAGCAAGTCCATGGGGCAGTAAGCTTGCAGGCCCTAGGGAAGACTGAAGCACTTCTGTGTCAGAATAGAGAGATGCTCACTGGAATTCAGGCCCAGGTTGTTGTGTTTTTTGTTTGTTTTTTTTTAATTTAAATTGAGGTGGCAATGAAGAAGGAAACTACTGAGGATGTTACAGAGTTTTTCCATTCGGTACCATAGAGGAGCCCTATAGACCTCAAGTTAACCCCAAGTTAGCAAGTCATACTGGCACTTCTGTGACTCCTTCGCAGCCTGGTATGAGAATTGTGCCCTTATTGACTTCCTCTTACCGCCAGTCCCTCACCTTGTGGACATTCCCAATGAAGCTGTGAAATTAGATAGAGCATGGTAGATTGAACTGGAGAGTGTTAGGAGCGCGATTCGTAAAGCACTTGCGATTTAAAAGTGTTTTTTTCTTTTAACCCCTTTCACTTGCCATTTACCCTCGAACTCTCTCACTAAAAAGCATGCTGAGGGGCTACCGCAGCAGGGTCCCCAGCCCCCAGCCAGGCGAACATCCGTAGTTTTCACACCTTGCCTGTGTTCCCTGTGAGGAGTGCCTATAAAGACTGCTATCCCCAACCACGCCGGCTCGTGGCTGTGGCCGCGGTGGCCCCCGCTCTCTGCCGGTCAGCCCATGGCTGGAGTGAGTGGCCGGCAGCTTCTGCGAGAGGCCGGGAAGTGTGGTTGAAGGGGGATCACTGGAGGAGAAGTGTACCCGGCAGTCCTCGCCTCTCCAGGACACGGTCCTCCCTCTTCAGGGCTGTGGTAGCTCCTCTAGTAGATGTCTGACATTTTGATGTGGGGCAGATAACCTGCCCTCGCACCATTAGCTTACGGGTATTGCCTTGCCCGCGCTGAGATGCCTGCCCTGCACTAGTCAAGTGCCCCTCTGGGTGTTGTGGTTTAACCCCAACCGGCAACCAAGCACCACACAGCCGCTCGCTCGCCCTCCCCCTGCCCCGGTGGGATGGGAGAGAGAACTGGGGGAAAAAAAAAACCCAAACCCGTGGGTTGAGATCAAGGCAGTTTAATAGGACAGCAGAGGAAGAGAAAAATAATAATAATAATAATAATGATGATAAAAGAATACACAAAACAAGTGCTGCACAATGCAGTTGCTCACCACCCACCGACCGATGCCCAGCCCGTCCCCCAGCAGCGATCGCTGCCCCCCGGCCAACGCCCCTGGTTTCTATACTGAGCGTGACGCCATATGGTATGGAATAGCCCTGTGGCCAGTTGGGGTCAGCTGTCCTGGCTGTGCTCCCTCCCAGCTTCTTGTGCCCCTGGCAGAGCATGGGAAGCTGAAAAGTCCTTCACTAGACTAAACACTACTGAGCAACAACTAAAAACATCAGTGTGTTATCAATGTTATTCTCATACTAAGTCCAAACACAGCACTATGCCAGCTACTAGGAAGAAAATGAACTCTGAATTAAGCTGAAACCAGGACACTGGGTAAAACATCTTTCAGGAGAGCAGGGTACAAAAATCACCCCGTCTTGCGATGGAGCGGCTTTTCACAGGCCTGGGCATTCAGGAGACAGGGCAAAAGGCAAAAGGCAAGCGGACACCCAGGTCCCATGAATGAGAAATGCAGGGTTACAGCCTGTTTTGAGCAAGACGGAGATGCAAACACGCGCACGCCGTCTGCCCCCCTCCTGGCTCTCGGCGTTGGATTGAACAAGGCAATCACGGCACTCCCGGCAGCTTGTCGGTCCACGGGATCAGCTGCTCGGCAGCGGGCAGCAACGGTGGCATGGGCTGACGAGCGAGGAGAGGCCACGAGGCAGTACAGACGTAAAGGATTTGTGTTAAGGCTTCGGGACTGTCTTAAATCTCCGACATCTGCCAATTTAAGTACAGCTGAATCGCTGGATAATTCTGCTGGTGGTGCTCCTGGGAACACCCAGCCCGAGCAGAACAATTTTGAAGGAAATTACATGAGCTGGGATTTAGTGTTGTCTCTTTAGCTTGTGGAAGAGATAATCTGGCCCATTTAATGTGGAACAAAATTTGCTCTGTTTCGCAGGCGTAAGGAGATAGTTTTGCCTTGCGAAAGCAGCAGTAAATGACTCTGAAGTCCTGCTGTCACTCGTTCGCTGAGCTGCGGTAATATGGAGCGGCAAGGGCTGTTTTCTCGGGCCGCTTTCTACATATAAGTAACGCTCTTTATAAAGAACGCCACTTAGTCTTATGACAAAATTCCTCTAGTGTGACACAGAAGAGCATTGACATCATTCTTGAAGGCTGGAGAATTTATGGCACAGTTAATTATTAATTTGGCTGGCATTTGTAAAGTAGAAGGGAGTTCTTGTGCTTTTAGGCCATGCTCTCAGTGTGTAAATCTCTTGTATGGCTGCCATAATAATACTCCTGCAGCTATGTTGTCACCTATTGTAATTTTTCTGCTAATAAGAAAATTTAAACTAACCAGGAATCCTAAATTTGGAGACTAGTTGTTTATTTCAAATATACTCTAGAGAAATAATAATGCAGTTCTGCTCTGAATTTAATTTAAACAGGAACAGGCAAAACAAATCTCTGCGGAGGGCATTTGACAATAATAAAATATTTCTCCCAGCGGGTGAGCTGGTAGCAATTGTATTGTTGCCATCAAAGCTCACGTTTCAGCAGGTCATTACCATCATAACAAGCCCTTGGACCAACTGGCATGGACATGCAACATTGAGCTCCTGATGGGCACATTATTTCAGACCTTTAACTTCATGGAGAACAAGACAAATACTCCTGGGAACGGAGGATTATATTTTGAAATTCCTTTCTTTTCTGTTCTGCTTAATAATAAGAGCCTGCGTGTAATCAATCTACCGCCACTTGCTTTTCTATATTAACGGAGATTGTGAGGAGCCAGGCTTGGGAATCGGAACGCTAAGGAAGAGCGCCCTTTAATCTTAACAAAATACTAACGATTAGCACGGCTGGGATGTGGCAACGCAAACACTTGTGAATAACAACGTTAAAAGCAAATAAATGCACCCGTATTCTTTTCTATAGTTATTTTTTTCCCCCCTTCTCTAATAGCGACCACAAGGAGGAAGTTTGTGATTTATACATTAGAGACAACCTATACCCACAGAACCAGCATCTTATCAGACAGGAAAATCACACTCCTCGTGAGGCAGCTACAGCAGGCGGGCTGGATGACGAAGGATATAGTAATTAGCAAAGTGCCATGTGAAATCAGAGCCCTACATTACACAAGAGAGATGAAATGCAAAGTAAAGGAAAGGTGCAAGTAAAAAAGCTGTTAAGGAAAATAAACAAAGGCTGTAGAAAAAAAAAATCGGAAAACAGATGGAACCTGTCCCATTCTTGAGTGTAGTGCAGGAGCCAGGGCAGGTAATGTTAAAAAAAAGTAAGAAAGAGGTGTTTTCTGCCGCAAAAGTCTGTACGCAAAAAGTCCTGGGTGTTTTTGTGCTTAGGGTTTGGCTTTTCTCTTTTCCAGTAGGGTATTACTGGTATTACCAGGTGATGCTGCAGGAGGACACCTAAAGATATACAGCATGAGGGCTGGTCCCACTGAGGACAACGTTTCCATCTCTGTTATCTTTCAGAATCAATCCGTCTTTTGTTTTGTTTGTGGTGGTTTGGGTTGGTTGGTTTGTTTGGGGTTGGTTTGTTTTTTATTTTTTAACATATTTAATCTCTGTTAGTATTTCAGCAGCACTGGCATTGTGTATTAAGAAGCACACGTAACTGCACGTGCAATAGCACTGACTGGTGCATGATTTTCAGGCCATTTCTTTCTCGAAGGAAGGATCAGCTGGAGGGACCACACCAGACTGTTTTTTATTGATGTTTGCCAGACCTTTTCACACTGTGAACTCACAAGGTCAAAACCACCCACCAACCAACCAACAAGCCCAAATTCCATCAAGTCAGCCGATTACTTGGGCGTGAAGCTCCAACGAAAACTCGGAGCCCGTCAGAAACCCCGTGCCATTCAGCAGCCAGCTCAGCAAGTGGCACGTTTTTCCTTTTGCATCAATACCGACAGCACCGGCCAGCTTGCGAGCGGGCACGGGTGCCAGTGTAACAGCGCGGGGGGAGCGGAGCGCTCCACAGCCAGCCTGGCACGGTGGTGGGGGTAGAAGGCTGTCAAAACAGGCACCTACGGGGGTGAAACTGTGCTCTTACGCTGGGATGGCTTCTTTTACGTTGGGGGCGGGGGGGAGAGGGGAGGGGAAGGAGGAGAGGGGAAGGGCAATGTAAACCCTCAGTCAAGATCTAGATTTGCTGAGCTAAGCCATGACCATGATGGGAAGACTCTGTGGGTTTGCCGATCTCCTCGTTTGAGCTACATGGCGTTGCTGCAGCCATGGGCTGGGGCCGCAGCGGTTGAGAGCTGTAGCAGGATGCGTTGGTCGAGCTACGAATGCCAGCGCCCCAAGCCCCCTTTTTTTTGTTTTCTTTAAAGATTTAGTAGCTGTTTTCATAGCTCAGAGACGTTTGTGCCCCTAGCTGAATACCCCACAGATACCTACTGAAACATTTCTGCCTACTGAAACATCTCCGATGGATTTCTGTGCCTGTCCTGGCTTTGCTGCCGCGACAGTGGAGGGAGAAGGCAGAAAGAAAAAAACCAGAGCAACTCTGCAGAGTTGTGTCCCTAAAAGCGCCTCCATCTCAGCATTCCCTGCATTTTCTCTTCTGTGATGCTAAATTTATGGTTGCATGGTGCTTCATGATCCTCTCATGAAAGATGGTACAGAAATATAAATTACGATTTTTTAATTGCATGTGAAAACTTTAACCGATGATGAGAGACAATCACGTGCTAAGGAAGACTAGGAGTACCGCTGCTGACGGCTTTTATCTCCGCTTTAAGTGTGAAAATTTCCACCACCACTGTGTTCACCGTTAACTTACGGTGCAGTACCGCGTCTTCCTTTGAAGAGGTACTTTGCAATAATTCAAAATCAGAGCCCTAAAAAAGGGGGAGGGGGGGAACCCGGTTCCGTGCACGCGTACGTATGTGCGTACGCCTGTGTACACAGCAGCATCAATGCTAAAAACCGATTTTGACCTTCTTTGAAGAGTCCGTGCGGGATTCCTCATTGTCCTGCCGCTCCTTTTACTCAACGCCTCCCCCCCTCCCCGTTTCCTAGGGTAGTTATAATACAGGAGGTACGGGTAGCAGGGAAGAGGTGCCCTCCCGTTTCAAGGCATATCCCTACGGAAAGAGTGCGGAGCGCAGAAAGCCCCTGGCGCGGCCCCGGCAGCCCGGCCGAAACGACTCCCCCGTCCCCGAGCGTCACCGTTCCGTTCGGTTGCCTTTGCGCCATCAGCCAGAATCTCCAGAGAACGGCCGGCAGCGAAGGTGCGAAATCGGCTGGCAAACACGACGACAAAATACTACCAAGACAGGCTAAAAAGCAAGAAAAGCACACATTAGCACTTCCGTGACGGTTCCAGAAGGGTCCCCAGGAAAGAGGGGCTGACCCCGAGCCGCCGAGGGGGCTGCGGCCTCGCCGCGGCAGGCGGCCGAGAGGCCGTCGCCTGCCAGTCCCCAACCGCGCCGCGGAACCCCCTGCACCTTGGCGACTTATCAGCGCTCTTCGTTAACACCCATCTAGATTATTGCTCCGGTGGCTCTTTACTTCCGTTCAGAAAAGCTGGATCAAAGAACACAGTTGGTTTGGTTTGGTTTGGTTTGTGGTTTGGTGGTTGTTTTTTTTTTCACCCGGAACACGTAAAAGGAGTCTCCTGCAGTAGGAAACGAACGACAGAGTGGGTTGTTGATGGAGAAAGCAAGTAAGAACTTCTAGATGATACGAATGTGATCTTAAAATAGTGGGAAAGTTTTCTTTTATGACATTGACAGAGAGGCAATGATCCCGAGTAATGCGGGTTGATGTGAAGATGCTTTAAGATTAAATAAGTGCTATATAAAGGCCTGCCAGCCTGCATTCTAATGTGCTATGAGGCATTTTGCATATTTAAGAGTATGCAAAATGTCTTGCACCACACCGGCATTCATCCTGACAAGGCTTTATATAGCATTTATTTACACGCACATTGTACTTCAAGGGAGAAGCGGCAACGCTGGCTCCTCTTTGACTGGAAGTAACAAAAGGTAATGCTACCTGCTCCGTTTCCTTCTCCGAAAAAGAAAATAAAACCAAAAAAACCCCACAACACAAAAAATAAAATAAAAGCAATCAAAAGTGGAAGCTTGTTTAATATTGCTCTACCATCATCCTGAAAGGCATAATAATTTGAGTTACACATCTGAACTGATTGGAGTTACAGAATCATATCTCCTTTTTGCATTTAACAATATATACAATATAAAATAAATACATTTACACAAATGGACATTGGTTGGAGCACACGGTATGATACACATCACAAAAATATACAGTTGATTGCTATACAGATGTGAAGCCCATCTACAGCTATAGACATGTTTGTTTTTATTTGTTGTTTTGTTTCGGTTTTTAACTACTGGCTATTATGCAACTCCTGGATTATTATAAGCAGTTTAATTTTTTTTTTTTGTCCTTTTGCGATCTTTGCACGATAAGACTGCCATAAAATGTTTTCCTAGGCAGGTAAACAGAGACGCTTAAATAATTAAAATACAATCACCAACACCCATTTTCTCTTCTATAAGAAAAATAGCAGTTTTAATTTTTTATATCTTTTTACGTTATCATTTAAATGCAAAATAGTGGAATAAATACAACAATCTGATCTGATTGAAACAAATGTGTAACTTCTGGGAGTTACACAATCATATTGCTTTAAATAAGAAAAAATTAAAAAATGAAGCAAAAATAGAAATTAAATCGTTATGGCTAAAACATACACCCTTCGAAATTTTCCCAACACTTCACATTAAGCAAGTGGTCTTGAAAGAACTCTTCTCCAGCAAGGTTTAAGATGAACAACATTATAAAGCCCGTGCAGTTCGTTTAGCTCTGTTTCAGGTAATGCTTTTACAGTCTCGAGATACTTGTTCTTTTGCAGCTCCAAAAACTTACGGAAAATGAAAACTAAAGTTTGCACCGTGTGCCTTTAACACATCTCCATTTTTTGTGTGTTTTTGTATACTTCTAGTCGATTGGCTTTTGACCCTGAAGCCCAAGTTCTTTAACGTGATACAGCAAAAACAATATTTATATTATATATTTATATATATATAGTGTACTTGAACAGTAGCAACTTAAACCCTGCACAAACTTTCTGGAAAATAAACTTTTTTTTTGCACTCTTACATATATAAATAATCTTATAGAATCAGCACCTTTTTCCCAGGAGTTGTATTTTTTTTTTTTGACATTTTTCAAAAGGGATGTGCCAATTTCTGAACTCCTATCACAGCTATAAATTTCAAGTTATTGACCATCTGAATGAATTGCTAATGATGATTTACCTAGAATCACACTACAGTCACTTCTCTACTGAGAAAACACAATCTACAATATAGTCCCATATAGCTAATGATAGATACACAGTTTTTTTTTTTTTTCCTAGCACGGGGCCGATGGAGCATCGGCCCATTGTTATTTTGTTTAAAGCACACAACGTAGCAATAGTTTTGGAAACTTGTCCGCACCAAAAAAGTTTTGCAACAACACAGAGCGAGTTAATAACAACATCTGAGAGATGATTGAATAAAAGCTATATTTACAGCGTTTAAAAATTAGACTTATCTATAATCTTGA
This sequence comes from Scopus umbretta, assembly GCA_013400535.1. NCBI lineage: Eukaryota > Metazoa > Chordata > Aves > Pelecaniformes > Scopidae > Scopus > Scopus umbretta. The sequence goes on along the minus strand of VZTL01069460.1, from coordinate 29,673 downwards.
AATATTCAAAGTTTTATTTCTAAGCTATACATTGGTATTCTATAATAAACTGTTACAGAAATTATCCCTTGTTTTGAAAATATTATGATTTCAGTGTGTATCTGTTCATAACGAGTATTTGTTTGGAGTTTCGATCTCTTAATTATTACTAGGAAGAACCTTATTACCGGTAAGGAATAGAATATACTACTGTAATCTCCTGAGGAATTGTACATCCAATATTGTCTCTAATTCTACCCTGTGTCTATAAGCACACACCACAAGAATCCAAACACCACAAGAAGAACAAGACAACAGTCTTTGAATGCAACATAAAAATTCAGAAAAGCACAGCAAACATGAAACATTGAAAAGCTGAACTACATTTCTTTTGTTTGTTAGGATTACAATTTTAATTACATCTGTGTACATAGAATAAGGATGTTCACATAGTACAGGGAGCAGCTACTAACACTGGTACATTGGTATAGCATTTGATGGAGGTTATTGTTTATCGGGTATTTAGCGACTGTAGTTTTCTGGGGGCATCTAATCGGTTTATACATTAGATTACACCTCGTAACAGTCTTGAAACTGACTGACTTTCATGCTGTGACGATACTGGTTGAAAAGCACGTATACTGGTTTAGCTACTTGTTAAAGATCGCCGTTTCCAAAATAACATCGAAATCAATAAGTAAGGTATAGAAGAGTTAAATTCTTCAATTTGGTCAGAAGTCTACTACTCCGATTCCTTGATTTTGCAAACGTCGGCATTTGCCTTATTGCCGCTAAGCTGCTAGTGGTTCATAGGGGTTTTCTGCGTGTGAGGTTACAATTTTGCAAACAGGCAGCATTGCGTTCATTTGCAACTGAAGCAGTTAGAAATCACGTAGCAACTATACCTTTGTACAGTCGCTGTCTCCTAACACCGTTACGGATTGGTATTCGACATGGAGTATTTGTATGTTAGACTACTCGGATATACTGCAGGTGTAATCTAATCCTTTGAGTCAGTGAACATTTAGTTATAAACTGGAGCTCATGTTAAGAAACTGGATGTTTTGGACCAGACTGGCACACAACATAAATTGCATCCGTGATAATATGCACCTTCCCTTCGACTATTGCTTTAGTAAGATAAATTCCCACATTAATAAATGGCTGAAAACTGGTAAAGCTGGTACAAAAAAATCTCCGTTAGTAAGAAGAAACAAAACATTTAAAAAAATCTTCCTTCAGGATTCATTTGTCCTTCATTATTGTTCATCATTGTTCAAGCCAGCACAAAAATGCAGTATTTCTTTCTCTTTAGTATTGCATGAATGAATAAAGCTTAAACTATTCCCTGAAAAAGTTACATTGTAGCTAACCTAAGAAATATCTGGAAGACTTGAAAAAACAATTAAGGAATCAAATGGCTGTAACTGATCTAGATGGAAAATGCAATGGTAAGAAGCAGCCGATGCATCGTCGCTTAGTCGTCTAATTAGAGACTGCTCCTATGAAATCTAATACTGCATTCAGTCAGTTCATCGTGTTGTACTGTACTGCTAGGTACGGTGGTTCTCTCTTTGATTCCTTTGTCATTGGGGACATTATGGTTCATAATAAGTTCACTGGCATCCATATTATGGATTTCCATCCTTTGGCAGGCCTGGCTTCCATCTCTCTTCAATTAGAGACCTCTTTTAAAAAGTTCAGCAGCAAAGAAAAAAAGAGAAAAGGGAAAAGGAAAGGAAAGAACAGAAAGGAAAAGAGAGAAAAGGAAAAGGAAAAGAAAAACTGCATCAGAAAGACACAGAAGAAAAAGTTGAAAGCTGCTTCACAGTCTTGCTGCTAAATATCAGTGCAGTCATTTTCTCCTTAATTAAACACTAAGTTTCTTTGCCATTATTATCCTGTTTATTTTCCCTTTTTTTTTCTTATTTTTTTTTTTTTTTTTTTTTTTTTTTAAAACGTGCATGATGGGGAAGCCCATGATGCTTTAGTCAGACCTTGGCCTCCAGCATTTCCAAAAAAAGTTTGTGCATGGGGACTTTGCCTTCCAGTTTGATGTTGTAGAAATGCTGCACAGCCTTGGTGGAGGTTTGCCTCAGAAGCGGGAGAGTCATCAACATCTTGCCCGCGCGACGTGGGTCTTCCATGTGCTGCCCGGCCTCGTAATCCTGCAGAGCCTCATGTAAGACGTCCTGAAGTTTCTGCACTGCCTCAACATCCTCTATGTGCATTGAGTCTGCAAAACAAAAGAGCAACAGGAGGGTTCAGTCTGGTGCGCCAAAAGCCTCGTAAAACTACGGCTGCACAACGCTTTCACCGGTTCTATCCATCCTCTTTCACAAAGAAGGAAGGTAATTACCCACTAATTTCTGTGCTGACCTTCAGGAGAACATCTGGAACCGCTGTGGAACTACCAATGTATAATTCACTCTTGTGTAAGGAATCCCTCTCCTCCTCCTCCTCCTCCAAGAAGTAAACCAGCCACCCTCGCTGCGCCATAAACCATCTCTTACAGTTACTGCTTTGAAGAAATGACAGCGCCAAAGGGCCCTATGAATTGCGGCCTGCGTTTTTTCGGGAAGCAAGAACGACTGCCCTACTAAGGAAAAGCTTGGTAAAATTCTGTGTTGGGCTCCAAGGCTGTGGCGTTGGAAGCCATGGCCGCTACCCATCGCTCGGAGACGCTAGGCGTGGGATTAGGACCACCGCACTGACACAAGGGAAAAGCGGGTTCGATGTGACAGGTTTAGCGATTTTTTTTCTCCCTCAGGCACATTCAGACAGGCAACGCTTAGTGTGTTCCTGAACAGCTTTTGTTCTGTGAAGNAAGCGCCAGTTAGTGCAACGCTGCCTTGCGTCTTAATTTTTGGTTTTGGAATAAAGCTCCTGCTCCCAGACAGAGTAACGACTGAGGAGTTGGAGGGTGAAGAGCCCACTTCGATCACCGTTTCCAAGCCCTGCGTTAAGCAGGCGGATGCCCTGGATCAGTATTGTGACAGAGCCTCATGCTTTACCCTGCTGATGATAACACCATCAAATCTTGCACGTGCTTGACATACCTGAATTACGTTCAGAGAATTAAGATGCACCTAAGATTCATTTCCTAAAAGCTGACGCGCAACTATTGCCTCAGATAATTAGGCCAGACACTAAATACCTCTCTCTTTTCAAACGCCAACACGTGAACCAAAACACAAACCAGGAAGTAACAGGTTAACAAATATGTTCCAGCTTCTATTGTCAAAACAAACGTGCAAATTGAAAAGAAAAAAACCTAAAAGTTACAGCTCCTGCTCTAAAACAGACACTTAATTATAGACAAGTTTGGATCATTTAGCACGTTTTATTGATTCTGATGACAGTTTATCTGTTAATTACACATAATGGAGTCCTATGGGAATTTTACATGTTTAATAATTCTGAGTCTTAGCGAATACATGCTCTAAGAAGCACGCAGTTAAGACACGCTGCAGGGATGTGATTCTGCACATCAAGGTGCGCTGTGCTGAAAGCAGAGAAACACAAAAATACCTCTCTCCGGGAAAAAGCAAGCTACAGCATTATAAAAAAGATGGCAGGGAACTATTACCTCTAGCGAAATTTAGTTCTGATTAATGTGAGACCAGTGCCCAAATCCATACTTTTTTGGTAGTTTTCTAATACGGCATTTCTATTAAATAGTTCTGTGTCAATAAGAGAAAATCCCTGAATTCTGTGTCCTACAAACAGGTATTACCGATACAGACATGCGAACACACACGCACAAACGTGACCGATGTCTTAAGCGCAGCGTCTGACCACCGGGCTTAATTTGGAATGCAAACTCCAAACAAATCGTCATCTTTACTCCCTGACCCTTTAGCAAGTCCTTGGATATTCACTGTTGTGCTACAGAACACACGATGCGCTGCTCCAAATAATTGTTCTATAAACCACGCACAGTTTGTGGAGAAATTACACATCTTCTCCTCCTCTCCCCAGACTCACTGTGCCAGGGCCAGATTTGCTGGGGAACCAGACAGGAGCATTTTGGCAGCAACAAAATGCTTGGCGAGTCAAAGTCTCGATGAGTTCTTGGGATTTTATTTTTATTTTTTTATTTTTAAACACCATACTGCATAAAAAGACAGGTCGTTCTGGAGAATCTGACTGTAAATGTTTAGTTTTTAACCCTCTACAAAACCGGTCTGATTCTTCCTAGAATCAGCATTTGTAACTGCGATAGTGTTTGAATTTGCAAATACACGGATGGAGTCCAGACTAATACATTTTTCACACAGAGACGAAACTTGCCTGAGATTTTTAGCTCTGCAGTTTGGGTAGCAGCGTTAGGAATATATACGCTCTACACGTTTCTTACACAGAAACTGAGTGAGGAGGGAAAAGAGGAAGAGAACACCCCTAGAAAAGGCAAGAACGGAAGGTGAATCAAAACCTGCCCTCTGATACAGGTATTACACTCCATGCTCTTGAACTCTTCCACTGTGTGGACAACATCTTAAAAAAAGGGATCTTATCCTCTCCGTGCAGGGGTGATCGTATACCGTCCCTCCAGTAAACAGAGCAATTGCTTACACAAACAAAGTCATAGAAATAAAGCATTTCGTGCATTTGTCGCTGTCTTTTAAATCAGTTTAGCAGCTGGGGAGAACGCGACCAGCCAGCTCTCCACTGGCCCGACGCAAGCACTCCGCTGCCGAACAACGGTTCATGGAGCAGAGTTGAGGAAGCCGTGCCTTGGGAAATGGATTTTGTCACAGGAAATGAGGAAAGAAAAAAAGACTGGAGAGAGGGGCACTTCCAACCAGTCATTAAGACTTCAAACTGTTCTTTTAAACTGGCGATGTAGCTTGGAAGATTTAAAAATGATTTAATCGAATTGCTACGATTATTTAACTTCCCATTTACAGAAAAGATTCGAACTCATTCCAGCTTTACCCATTCTAGGGTCTGCTAATGTTTAAATGCAAACTCACTAAATCTGTGCTATTTAGTTAGACGGTGATTCAGCTTGCAGATCACTGAGGAAAATATTAATCTCTACAGAGATCCTTCTTCAAGTTTTAGCCTTGCAGTTGGGAACTTCCACTTTATTCCTGATATTAAACGAATGTAGATCTTAATCCCTCAGGCGTAAGCCTTTGAAAATAAGGAAAATGGTTGAAAACGCTGAACTAGCCAAGGGGAAAAGAGGAGGAAAAATAAAAGAAAAGAGAAACCTTCTCAGTAACTACAGACTGGCAGATGTAGAAGTGAATTCAGAGCAGGCTAACTTCCTGCTGATAAACCCAACCTTCACTAGTAAGAGAGGGCAATGTCAACAAGAACCACTATAATTTAAGGAAATGCAGAGTCTGTGTGACAATCCAGAAACAAAGAAATAATTCCACAGACAATATGAAATTGAATTATAAGCTAGGGACAAAGAGTTTGAATGTTCTTCCCATACCAAGAAAAACCCTAGAAATTATACTTTTAAAAAAAATTTTTAAGTGGCTCTGTAGCCAGTCTGGGTAATTTAAAATTACTTCCTATACAGGTGATGCCCAGAGGACACCTATACCCAGATGTAAAACACTTAAAAATATAAAGAATGAAATTAAACAGGTAATTTTATAGTATTGCCATTTGACAACAAGCAGGGTTTGATCTTAAATGCCCTGCCAAAAAAGGATCCCAGGCTGGTGAAACTGAAGACCTCAACAGACAAAGAGAAGACCCGCTGATACGACGCACTGCTGAGAACATGGGGTTTCAGCCAACAGGGGGGAAAAGTTGTTACTGACCAGTGCTGCGATGGGAGGGAGCGAGATCAACAAATGAGGACATCAACTCACTGAGCTCTGCTTTGAGAATCTCGTTCTATCTTTGCAAATGCTTTCTTTCACCATCACCGGATGGGAAAACAGAATTGCACCTCTTCTGATCAGCTGATTGATTGTGTATCATCGCACAGAAACGGGAGAAAACTAGAGTTTTGTCCAAGAAAAGCACCACAAGGTCCAGACAGAAATTCAGATGACAATCTACCTCGTTTAAAATTCAAGCTTCATCTCAAACGCAGCAAATAAACATCTAGTCACCCAGGGATCGTTCAGAACACACCACAAAGGGTGACAACCAGCTAAAGGTTGGAAAGCACCTGAACTGAGGGTAAGGAGACCTCTGAAAATACTGCTCTGAGGAAAGTTAAAGGCTGGTATGTATGCATCTTGTATACAACATCACTAAGAAGCTGTGGAAACCCAGGGGTCTCAAGTGAAGTATTTCTTCATGTCAGAAAATTCAGGCAGCATAGAGGAAGAAATTGTGAGAGTGAATCAAGCAGCAGGGAGTATGCAGCAGCGAACGCACACATTAAGATGCTGATAAAGCACATCAGAGAGGCAAATATCAACAAGTACTTGAAAGACAGCAGTCGCTGTGACGTCTGTGATTCCGCATAGCTGAGCAGTTCACAAACCCAAACCAGATAAATCAGTCTAGAAAGTTGTAGGATCCTGGAAGAACTGGATGGGATGAAGAATAAGAACAGCAGGGAAAACGGTTTTTGCTTTACGTAAAGCCAACAAAATCCTACTCTGGATCATGTCTCAAATAAGAGGAATTTATTATCTAGATTGTATTGCCAATCCAAAAACCCCACCAAAGCCACCGCAATGTTTACTGACGGGTGAACTGGTCTCAGAATTACAGAACCCTTTCCTCTCCTGCCTGGAATGCATGCCGGATTTCTACAGGGAAGCTTGCGTTTTTGCAAAGTGCTTGCCCACACTGTGTTTCTGTATAATTTTTATGAGAAACACAGCACAGTGCCATTTTGAAAAGCATATTGCTTAAGATAGAAGCAACCCATGGAAGTTGTCAATAGCAAATCAAACGAGGTTCGTGGCTCCCTCACCTAGCAAGAATTCCCACCCCTGTCCAGTCTAGAACTGAAATTGCCCCAGATAATTACTTTTGTCCTCCCTGTGTTGGGCCAACAAATACACTTAAGTTTGACCACCTATTTGCCTGTCTTTCCTGAATAGAACTATTTGCTGGGGTCCCCATGGTTAGGTTAAGAGACAAGCACACAGAGAAACAGAATATTTTCCCTTGCAAAAGACTATGGCAAAAATGATCTGACATCTGGATTATTCTACTGGAAACAGACACTTCAATTAGAATACAAGTTGGAAATTAAAGAGGAATAAATTAAGAATTCCTTGTCCATAGGAATTATAGGCAGCAGAAATGAAAAAAGTAAAACAAAGGCTTGTATTATTGATTTTAATGAACAAGGTCCTAGTCTGGATTGCACTGCTTTGGCCTACTTGTAAGGAGAAACATGAAAACTGAAGCCTCAAAACAGTTCTTTAAAAACACGGTAGGAAATGAAGATGTATTAAGGAAAGAAATTACTTCATGAAACACACCTATTTATTTCAGGAGCTAACTGGATTAGCGGTGAACTAAAACCACAGACATAAGAGAAGTTAAAACATAGCAAGCCACCTTTTTTTTATTCCTGAATGGCTTACTTTCCACTAGGATAGGTAGGGAGGGCAATGAATAAAGGAGTATTTCTGCAATGCAGAACAAATTGCATACTATGAACTGGTTCGAGTACCTACTCAATAAGGCTACTAAAACTCTGGAAAAGGGGAATTCGAACGATAGAGCTGGGAGGTAAGATACCAACTAAAAGAAAATGTTGAATGAATGCTTCAGAATCCTTTTTACCCACTACAAGATGTACGTAATTGCCATAATTACCATCAAGAGCCACTAGTTTAGTGCTGAGGAAAAGCAGGGTGAGTAACAGCGGAGACCAGCAATGGCACTGGTGACACGGCGGTTCATACCGTTGCGTTCCTACCCAGAAAATCCGCCTGTCGGCACAGAGCTGGCCCTTGGCAGATGCAGCGCTCCCCTCGCAGTCCTGCCTCAGCAGTGAGGAACCCGGGACTCCATCCTCCCGCCGGCCACTGGGCTGGCCTCGCTTCTTGCCCTTCGTGAGTCTCGGGCTGCTTACACGTAAATAAGGTCTACCTACTTCGTAACCGAGTTATTCAGTTACTAGACCAGCTACAAGAAAAAAAAAATTAAACCACTAATTATCTCTGCTACCATTTGCTTAACGAGAGCATTAAGCAAATGGTAGCGGAGTTATTTATTTTCTGTAAAAACTGCAGATGCCATCTATTCGATTACATGAAAATGGAGTATGAGGAAGAAACTGTTCAAGCAAGATGAAAACTCTGACTATAGGGGCAACTTCCTTTTCTAAAGATTTGTTTCTGTGCTGTACCACTTTCTATACAAAATGACATGACCTTGCTATTTCTATTTGGCAAAATAAACACTGGTAACACACCAATAACACACAGGTGTATATATCTATTTTATATACACCTATTCACGATAGATATGTTTTAATCATGAATTCTAACACTAACAAGATGACTAAATAAACTAAAATGAAAAAACTGACATTATTAGAAACTAAATATAGTATGTTGTGACAAAAGGTAAGCCACTGTCTATACTGGGAATAAAGACGATGTCCTGTGGAATAAGTAACTTAGCGGCTTCTACCAATTAATTTTTATTATGATAATATTATTTAATGGTGATAGCCTACTGCTCTGACTACACTTCTTTGGTCACTGGAAAGCTAAATAAGTTGTAAGAACGAACGAATTTTTTACCAGAGTAGATGATAGTGTAACTTTACTGGCATCGATGCTGATCTGTGCTTCATTTTGCTAAAATCCACAAGATACTTCTTGCTTCTCACTCCTTTAGTACTGAAAGGGTGTGTCCTGGTTTCAGCTGGGATAGAGTTCATTTTCTTCCTAGTAGCTGGCATAGTGCTGTGTTTGGACTTAGTATGAAAATAACATTGATAACACACTCATGTTTTTAGTCGTTGCTGAGTAGTGCTTACACCAGTCAAGGACTTTGCAGCTTCCCATGCTCTGCCAGGGGCACAAGAAGCTGGGAGGGGGCACAGCCAGGACAGCTGACCCCAACTGGCCACAGGGCTATTCCATACCATATGGCGCCATGCCCAGTATAGAAACTGGGGGGAGTTGGCCGGGGGGCAGCGATCGCTGCTGGGGGCCGGGCTGGGCATCGGTCAGCGGGTGGTGAGCAACTGCATTGTGCATCACTTGTTTTGTTTATTATTATTATTATTATTATCCCTTCCTTTTCTGTCCTATTAAACTGTCTTTATCTCAACCCACAGATTTTACTTTTTTCTTCCAATTCTCTCCCCCATCCCACCGGGGAAGGGGAGCATGAGCGAACGGCTGCGTGGTGTTTAGCTGCCTGCCGGATTAAACCACAACAGGGTGCTGGGCTTTTTTTCAGGAGAGTTAATAAGAGAGACCAGGAATTGTGATGGTGAGCAGAGGTCCTTTTCTCCTTCTGGTGGTACAGGCTGGACAGCTAGTATTAGCGTTTAAGATTAAATTTTCAACAGTGCGCAGGGTAATACATTTAAGTGCCTAGCATCCACATTTGGGTCAGATTTTTCAAGATGCCAGCAGCCTATTAGGCAGATACACACGGAACAGATTTTCAAATGTGCTAATGTATTTTGACACGCTAGTTCCTTACGTTAGGTCTTAGATGGGAACTGAGCTTCTCTTAAAAATCTGGTCTCAGTTGTGATGCCTAAGCTCTTCTGCAACATTTGGCCCGAAGGCACAATTTAGTCCTTACTGATTAGGCAATTTTCAAAAAACCGCTCACCTGCAACTCCCTGTTTAGTATTGCCCAATCGATACATGAAAGCATTTTCTACTACAAAAGGGACGGGTAGGTCATCTTTTATGTGTTGGAGTGTGCACGTGTGCACGTGCGCACTTGTGTACACCTCAAACGCACTTTGTAAATATTTCACCTTCCCTTACACAAGATGAAGTAATTGGTACATGCATGTTTTGGAAACCATTCAAAGTTGATTTTCTGCGTGGGTAAACAAAGCGCTCATTGGTGCCAGCTTGCTTCATTTGGGTGGTGTGAGGTGGAACGCAGGGCAGTTGCATCCTGCAGCTTCGAGGTACCTACTTGCTTTTGTGTAGAGAAGGCAGAGAAAGACAGAAGGAGCTCGTGGTACTGACAGGACGTGGGTAACGCCGTGGGGAGAGGGACTGCTCCAGAGTTCAAGCATAAAGGCTCTACTAATTACCATCGAATCAATGCAGACGTTTAAAACTAACCTGATAAATTCTACATTAAGCACTACATATTAAACTTAACTGTTGAAACCATGCCTGCGTAGACTTTAACGTACACAGGACTGAAATGTCTATACATTTCAGTATTGCGCTCCTACATATGCGTTTAAACTTTTCAGATGCTACATGCGTGCCGTTTGAAATCAGTGACAATCTACAAGGTGGCTACCTCTTGCATTCCTGGAAATTCACAGAAGCGGTGTTGCACTGGCCAACCCCGCAAGGGGAACATTTGGTAAGGGCTGTCAGAGAATCTCCCTGAACAACTGCTCCTTCTCCCCACCTTTTAGAAACCAAGTGGCAGGATTATCTCAGATCGAGAACTGCACAAGTAGACCTTGTAGGCCTAAAGAGAAGTTAGCAGTTGGGGCGTTTTAACGCTCACAATACTGAGATTTGTGGGCCAAAACAAAGCTTGTGGTATTTATTCAAACAAAATACAATCAATACGAAGACAACCTACAATTTCTTTTTCCTGCTTCTATACACCAGCAGGAAAGTACTAGGACACTGTATCATAAATCACTAACACAGATACAGCGCTATAAAACCATCTTTGTCTACTGTTTACAGTAGAGTCAACCTGGGAACCTTTCTAGCCAGTGCGGACATGGCAAAAATGTCTGAAACGTCTAAGATTTCTTCTTATACTTCATGCAGTCTCGCTACAGCTATAAAAAGGCTAATATGTTTTAAACCAGAAAAATAAATAGCAGAAGTTTTGGAAGAAAGCAGATGTAGCAACAAAATATTAAAATGTGAATTGCTAACTGATTGATTTTCTAATGGCATTTTATTTCTTTTTTTTTTTTAGATATTGCTGCATTTACATCAATCAAGTTCATAGTTATGTGAAAATAAGCTATTTCTGGTTTTGTCTATAAAAAAAGACAAAAACTTTAATTTTAATTTTAGTTTTACTTGAATTTTAATTTTACTTTTATTTTAATTTTAGCAGCATTAGTAAATTAAAACACTAGGGGTCTGATATTCTTTGATGGGCTGTAATTCTGCAGGTGCTATTTTACACCTACAGGTTAGTGTAGCTACAGCTGACAGAAGTTTGGTCTCTGCTGCATGTACAACCCGAAGCTGAAATGCTGAATGTCAGTAGTCAAAACATTCTGTTGAAAGGGAAGTCGAATGCCTGGGCTGCTTTTTAACTCCTCCTTGCAACAGTTTGATTTTAAAACAGCAATTTTACTTCTTTTAAGATGAGGGAAGGAAATGTTTTCAGCTGAATGTGCCCTGAATTTTAGTATGCTGAATTGTAGCTATCTCTGACATTATCCTGGTTGTAACTCCCAGCGAAGTTAATGAAGCTACAGATGATTTTGACACACTATATGCACAACGTATGACTAAACTTCCTTTGGCAGCAGTATCTTTTATTATTACTTAAACACTGCAGGTCTTTTTTGGGGGGGAGGAAAAAAAAAAAAAAGGTGTGAGTGGTATTTAACACCATATCCCTCTAATCACGGTCCTTATCCTTTTTATCAAGTAAACTATAGAAATACTTCTAATTCAAGTCTTTGAATTACAGAATCAAAATAAAGGAAAAAAAACCTTCTCAATTTAGACTCCAGGTAACTTTCTTGCTCTGTTCATTAAGTATGACCAATTCTGAGAAAAATCCTTCTTGTAGCTGCAAAGCATCCCCAAGTGTCTGTTTACAAGGGTCAGGAATTAGAAATAAATCTTCAATTAAAAATAATTTTGGTCTTTGAGAAGCATTTCAGCATTTTGTTTATTCTGGAAATAAGATGGTATTCGAAAACTAAGGGCAGAGTTAGTGGGGTGGAGAATATTTTACAAAGAAACTAATAAGCATTTTGGCTTTGCATGTTTTTGAATTACATTTCCAATTAAAAATGCAGAGTGCTAAATCACATTACAAAGACAAATAGGAAAGTACAACTTCATTGTTGAAAACAATTTCCCTCCTATCAATCTGAGGATTCATGCATCAATATTGTAGATGAACTGTTAATTACAAAATCAATTAAAAAATTATTTCTAAAAACAGTCACGCGTCCCGGCTCTCAGGGGGGCAATTTGGGCAGAAGGTCTCATCTCACTAAGACCGCGCCAAATCACAAGTCGTCATCCACAAGTAAGCAAAAGCAATCTGGTTTTTCATTTTTCAGCGCGGCTGAGCCCAGCCTGAGATTGATCGTCACATATGGCCCCAGAAAACAAACTGTCAATACCTTGAATGCTGCAGAATTTGAACAAATAGCCGTCCGCCCATTCAAGCCACTCATTGCATCCCATTTAACAGATTTTATTGACAGTTTCCTTCTTGTAATTAAAGGGAAAACTACTGGCCAGCAACCAAGATAAAGTTCAAAGATAGGGTCAAAACAAAAGCAGATGGAGGGGCACGGTGTGACTGTCAATGGAACATAGCATCAGAGCATGTTATTGACACACAGGTATCTAATGATCGGCACGTCATTAAAGAGGGATCTATCGTGAACTTTATGCAAATGCTAAAAGGGACTTAAGACCACAATAAAGCATTAAGGAGACACAAAAGGAAAAACAACAAAGCACAAACGATTTTTTACTTATCTGACAGTATTCACTGCTTCAGCACTTTTAAATTCAAATGCAGAAAAAAAATTCTGTCTGAGATTTTTAACCCTTGCTGCACAGCTAATAATGTTGGCAGCACTTGAGCATTCTCATAAACGCAGAGGATCTGTAAGGTAAGGTGTGGTCCTTGTGAGATTAAGGAGGAACTTCCTCCCTCCTTCCGTATCCTGAATTCACCCTTTCAAATAAATCAGGAGCTGCCTTTAAAGAGAATGTATATAGCATATTCTCATGCGTCCTTTCTGTTTGATTTAATTGCAATGATTAGACTTCCTGGATTACGGAATGGATTTAGAACAACATCTATACTAATTTGAAAGGATCTTTGCCTTTAAAATACTCTCCAAATCATACAGTGCAGTGTTCTCCACTCCCTGTGGAACAAATTCCACAATCACTTAGAACCAGAAAGCTCCTCTTCGTTTGAACTGCTTGGTTTGTTGCCTGTTAGACTAAGGTCCGACTGGCAATTTCTTATTCTAAAACCGTGTGTCAAACAAGCATGCAGAAAGTATTATGGAGGGAAAAAAAGTGACATATTAAAAATGTAGCAACTGTCATGCCACTCTGCCAACCTGAATTAGCAAGTGCTATAGCTTTGAGGGTGACAAACTCTTCTTTCTCCAGCTTCATGCTCTTGTATTTCTTTACCAGCTGCAGTATGGCATTGTTAAGGTCAAGAAGGCCTGCCAATTTGGATTGGTCTTCATCCATAATATAATCTTCAGCATATACGAGCTCATCCTCAAAAGAAAGTGACCGGTATACAACACCGAGAATCAAAATCTCCATCCAAGCACTCTGCAGAAGGCTCATCTGGTCAGCTAGAGACAAAGTGGAGAATCCTGAATAGGAAAAAAATAGAGGAGAAATATTAAGCACCTTTGGATTTGTTAGAAATCTGCTCCTCTTTGTCATACTTTTTTTTATATATGTATATATACTGTGATAAAACATGCACGTACTCTATTATTCTCCCTTCTGCTTTTGTGGCTCTCCTTCCCATCCTACTACAGGATTGTAAATCAATGTAAAATCAAATGTTTTCTAATCGACGTATGAAGTCATAAACCAGTTGGAATTTGCAGGCTCTCTCTGTAAGAATCCTGTTAATTTGGGGAGTATTGCAGCGATAGTCTGCAATTTGGACGACGTCTTCTTTGTTCTGAAATACTCATGCTTAGTTCTAAAACCTGATGCTGCGAAACAGGGATCTGATGACTCTGTTCATCATTACCATAAACCAAGAAGGACAATTCAGGGGAGAAAAAAAAAGTCTTTTTCAGAAGGGAAGATTAGATGTTTTAACAGAATTAAGGTGTTTACCACAAAGACAAATATTCTCTTTGAACTTTAACCTCAGGGGAAAGAGAAGTAACACCTACCCTCCTCAGAAAAGATGCTTATTACTTCTGTAATGGCTCCCGCCTCTACTACACTTGTTGAAATAACAGGGTGGCATGTTAAAGCGCCAACTGAATAGCAGTCACACTGTCCTTTTTCTGAGGGCAACTAAAAATTTAATAAATGCCTCTTAATGAACTTAGCTTTTGCTCTTGGTTTTGTTTTTGGTTTGTGGTTTTGTGTTGTGGGTTTTTTTTGTTGGTTTTTTTTTTTTCTGGCTTTCCTAAGAGAATCACTAGGGGCAAGCATCTTTACTGTCTTACCTTTTCAGACTCTTGTTTACAGTACCTGTTAATTTATTATATCAAACTGCTAATATCCCAATCACATTAGGAGCTACAAAACAATATGGGAAAGGAAGTGATTTTCCTGGCCCGTTGGTGAAATGGAGTAGTTTGCCAGTTGGCACCATCAACCACAAGTACTTAATAAAATCATCGAAGGGGATTAGTCAAGCTTTTCTTAAAGGGTCTTAAGACGTGTCTGAGGCTTTCATTTACTTGTTTATGGAGCTGCTTACATGTCCTTTGACAGGGTTCCTGCTGTAAGAACATTCTGTTTGGCGTTCAATTACACTTAAATGCATTTCTCTGTTTTGAAAGTCGAGAGTTACAGTCAAGCAGGAATATATCATAAACTAGCAAATCTGCAAGGCATCCACTCCAAACAAGATTTTCTCTATAAGCACTAAGCAGCAAAACTAATACAATAAAAAAGAAAACCCCACATCCAAACCACCAGGCATCCATAAAAAAATGAAACATAAAACTGGCTGCACGCTCGCTCGCTCTCTTTTTTCTCCCCCTCCTTATTTGTTTTCATTTTCTCTTAGCGTCTTTTGAGTCTTGTGATAGAACTGTAGCTCTCTGCCTAAAAAAAAAAAAAAAACCAAACAAAAAAAAACCCCAACAAAAACTGAGCCAACAACAACAGGAAACCCTTGAAGAGGTGACAATGGAAAATAACACATCTGCGATTAAAATAAATAAGAGGGAAATGGAGAAGAAATAATCATTTGAAAGGGTATAGGGAGGAATTCGTGATTTCAATTAGCTTCAACATTTCTCTTCCTTCTGTCTTTCAAGAACCAGTTTTTCTGCAGTAGCAGATGGACAGAGAACGTAGCCTGCAGCACCGTCCTGTGACAGCCCCATTCTCCCTCCCAGACACTGCTGTTAGTAAATAGATTTACACATTCTCCAATCTCCACACATCTTTCTGCCGAATAATTAAAAGCGGGATGATTAGTTTATTGAGTGGAAGGAGGAACTTTTTTATTGAGGTCCATCCACGATTTTATCAGGGCCAGCACTTTTACGGTTGTCATGAGGGTGCAGGCATCCAATTTTTCTTATCTGCCTGATTAATACAAACGCTGTTTCAGGACGCATTAATTAACAGATACAAATCTACGTTCTCATGGAAGGATCAATACAGAGAAGAAAAGAGGCATCAATGTGAATTTAGTGCTGATGATGGAGAAGGCACTCTATTGACATTTACGTGCATAGAAACTTTAAAGTTGCAGTGGAGCCCTTTTGTCCCTGTGATTTACAAATTAACAATTTTTCAGGTATAACAATGTTTCACACACTTCTGAGGAGTTTAATTAAGCCAAAAGCAATAAAATCAGTTTTGATTAAAAAAAGTTTAACCTGCAACTTCTCTCTACTATTTTTTTCCTGAGAACTCCCAAATTCCTTCTTTTATTTACTTATCTATTTTAGTACACGTTTGTTGGGTTTTGGTTGGTTGGTTGGTTTTTTAAATAAATAATGCTATGTTTCAGTAACATTCATTGTGTGCCCCATTCAAAGGAAATTACGTGTGCCCTGTGAGGGGAAAAATGGGATGTTGCCTATAATTCATTGTACTGCACTCTCAAAAAATCTGCATTCTGGTGCGGGAAACATACTAATTGTTTTTATATGACACATAAAAATATCAAAAGAAATTGTGTACGTTATGGAAAAACCGGTAAATATAAACCACACCGTTCTGCTCTCCAACAATAAATCAAATAAACATAATTATTTTCTTCCCGATCGAAGTAACTTCTCCTTGAAAGCCTGCCCAGTGAAAGCATGTTTCAACTTTTAAAGGCATCCCTCGTGGGAATGTAAAGCTGCATCAAGTTGTAATTAATCTGTTTTTGTTTTGATTTGATTTTTCAGCAAATGTGAAAGCATCCAGCACGTGTCTCATATCACACCAATGCCCTTGTAATAGATGTTCAGCAAGTCCCAGTTAAAAGACTAGATTACGCAGGCATATGAATTTACACACAGAGCTTTATTGTTAATTGTTGGGAGGAGGTTATACTTATTTCATGCCAAACTGTGCTCTGATTCTCTGAGCTTTTGTTACACGAATCGCCTAGATCAACCACGTTCTGTGGCAAGCGGACTGTTCTATTTTAAAATGTAACTATTTTTTTAAAAAGTCTCCAAATCAGGCGAAATGCACTTCCAGCTTTCTGGATCGGTGGTAGCTTTCCCCGTTACAACTGTAAGCTCTCTCCAAACTGCCCTGAGATGCTGCGTGGCTGGGTGGCTTTGAACTGTGTCGTGCATTGTGTGGCTCCTTAATCCTGAAGAGTCTTGCAGGTCAATGTTTTAAATGTAGAACTGCATAATGGCTTTTTAAAATACAATGTTGTGTACCTTCGTCCCCTTTAGCGTGCACCATATTGGTGACAACTTTGATCTCTTTCCATCTCCCTCCCCAAGTCAATGCCATTTAATGTATCTCAGGCATTTGCTGGCAGAATGACTCTGTACCTTGACCTGCAGTTAAATAGCATGTTTATCTGCGATACAGCGCACTCCAAATAAACCAGATGACAGTTTGCAATAACGTCATTTGGAAGGATTGAAAGGCTTCTCAAGAGTCAGGTACCCCTGAGGTAAGAAGCTTGAAGGAAGCATGTTTTGTGCCAATCCTCCTGCCATCTTCTACTAGATGCTCGTGTGCTTGACAATGATGCCATGGGCACTTGTCAAGATTTTTTTTTTCTTTTTGCCTAGCAAACTGATGCACTTTGCAGTCAACTTACAAAAAAGGCTAAGCATTTGAAAGTGTGAAGGGCAAAAAATATCTGACGGCTAGTCTTCAAAAATACACTTTCATTTCAGAAAGCATAAATGTTTATTTCCTGAGCTGAGTGTTGACAGAAATAGGCTGCAGCGCAGGCATATGAATTTAACCCCTGGTAGGCATTCTTTTCTGCGCAGTTTTTATGTGACTGAATGCAAGCATTGTAAATCTACAGGGTGTCTCGTAATATCAGTTAACAATAGCACTGATTTGCTGGTTACAGATTTTCTTCCTTCCTTTTTCTCTTTCTTTCTCCTCCTTTCAGGGACTGTAGTGTTTCTTCAGCTAAAAATAGATACTTTTCTACAAACAGCGTATCACACTCAAATTGTAATTATGCCGTAATGACTCACCGAGATCACCGAGTGTGGATTGAGAAAAGGTTGATTGAGCAACCGAACATATGCTTGGCTTTTTTTTCCCTTCACATACCAGTAAACCCAAAGGAAGCAGAAATAAATAGGTAAAAAGGCCTTCGCATTTTTATTATAGGCACAACCAGCAGCGAGCTGACCGCGCTCTGAAGCACTCAGCGCTCCAAGCCAGCTCCAAACACAGTTCACAGTCTCTTAGACGGAGCTGCTTAAACCACAGACCTTTTCAAATATCAGCACATGCACCGCTTGCTCTCTATTTCACATTGCACACAGCTCCATGCTAAGCAGGGTGAATCTTTTATATTCCTGAAGACCCTTTCCTCTACTTCATTAAGATGGACTTCATGGACACGAACTCACTGGGGGCTAGAGTGAAGCAGCTGCAGATGGTCAAGTGCCAAAGTAAGATCTGTGCCTTGCACGCAGCACTCCGAGAGCTACTGGACAAAAAAAGACGGTGGCTGGACTTATCCCCACCATTATTTTCAGCCTTAAGCACTTGATGCGACGCCTGAATCAGGCTACTCTGACTCGAGTCCTGCTTTATTTCACTTTGCAGGGAATGCACTTCCCTTCATCTGTTACATGTTTAGAAATCCAAATAGCTGATCAAACCAGGTATGAAATTGCTGGCAAATCTGGGAGTTGCTCACTTTTTCTGATAATCACCTCCCATTTATCTTACCAGTTGTTTTCGTGATTGGTAGTTTTACGAGTAAAATATCGCTCTTGCTTGCCCTGGTTTGTACTTCAAATATCTTCATTTACATTTGTGATAATCAAAGCTGCGCTTGAAAATGACATGTTCACTAGTGTGTTGCAGATTCAATATATTTACACAGTTGAAATATCAGAGTTGGATTTTTAAATTATTTACACTTGATTTTGAGAGATTAACTTCCTTCTAAATGTTTTATGGGTACTGATGTTCCCGGCTCAATTTCCTTATTTCAGAAATGATGCATAGTCACCACTGGCAAAAGAACAAACCGCTATTGTAAACACTTTAAAAAACCCCTTTTCTTCCAGCCCAGATTACTTTATTTAGAGAGTGCGCGGCCTCATGGTCAAATGACAAACAGCGGGCCAAAGGCTTATCCCAGCCGCACAGAAGTGAATCTAAAGAAACTCCAGCCCATTCCAAGATCAGGCTCCGGCCCAGTGTGCTCTCGGACGTACAGCTGTCACTCTGCCCTCCCCTCCCTTCCCGGCACGCACTCAGCGCTTGCCCGGATCCATCATACAACTTCAGCTGGCTTCCAGGGATGTAAACAAAGGCCAGGGAAATTTCAGCAGTGGAATTTCTGCTAGGGCTACATAATGTTTTCTAGACATGATCACGGTATTTGCTGAAGGAAACCTTCATAGCCTGACTGCCACTTACTATTATTCTCTCAGAAATCCAAGGAAGAGGACGGCATGATTCTTTTTTTTGGGGGGTACATCTAGAGCTGAATCTCCCACAGATCTGAATTAGAAGATCCTTTTTACTAAACTAATCCACGAAAAAATGGATTTAATTGCATTTCAAAAAACTCTCTAGTCTAAAAATATATATCAAGACCCACAACCATTTCAGCTGTTTATGAAAACCATTAAACAGGAGGAGAGCGCTCTCCCTAATCACCAAACATATTTCACAGACTACGGAAGAAATTTGGTGAAAACTGGAAGAGAAACAGATACAACTCATTGTGCCAGGCTGAACCCATTATTTCAGGTTTTCTTTTTCTCCCCCCCGCCCCATACTCACTTGCTCATGGAGCCCCTGGTCAAAGGGCTAATAATGCAAGCTGAAATTTAAGTACAACTGAGGATTTTGACGTGAAAGGTGTCAGCTCGTGAAGCACAAAGCACAAGTATTTGCCCAAACTTGAAAATCAAAAATCAAGTCCCAAAGCACAACCCTGACCAGAAATACAGCCAAGGGCTGAACTTACGCTGTTTGCCGGATTCGGCTTCCAAGCTATTTAGAACTGATGTGCTACAGTTAAAGTTATGTGTAGAAATTGCTTTCACCCAACAACTTTCACACAGCAAAACCACCGCCTTTTCCGAGCGATGCTTTGCTGTAGAGCATCTCCTTCTGCCCCTACAGCAGAGCGCTGCGGAAGCAGCGCCGGGGCTGCGTGGTGAGCGGCGCGCTCTGCGCTAGGAGTTGCGACTGCCATCTGTTAGCTGTGCGGCCGCGCGAGGGGGCAGGTCCGACTGCATACACAGAGGTGCCCGCGAACTGCTCCGAGTCGGGTGCAAAAAGCAAAATGCATTCAGGGCGCGCTGGGGTGGCGGTACCTCGGTGTGTGTGTATTCCTAACTCTTGCTGTCCGAGTTCTTATAAAATATACATATTTTTTTTATATTTTATAACACGAAAAAATGCCTATGATAAGCACTTTTTCACTAACACCCACCAGTAAGATGGGAAATGCCACACAGAGCACTAAGAAACCCGGGGCTTTTATCACAACGCTACTTTCATCTCACTGAAACAGCAGAGAGATGGCACGGCAATAAAAATGCATTCACACTGCATGTCCCTCTCAATCCATTACGAACAATGGATTCTCACTAAGCAAATATTCGCTTGTCAGAAGTATTTGCAACACTGGATTCATTCAGCAGGACTAAGTAAGTGAAGTTCACAGCAATTTAAAAGCATCAAATTAGACATTTACAAACAGTGAAGATGCTGCTTGTCTAGCGTGACCTTTCACTCAAGCTATACAAAGAGGTGTTAATGTAATTTAAATACCAGTTAGAAATATTTCTGGTTTGTCTTTTACTCTGTGAAACCTTACATGATAACACTAAACGTGAGCAATTTAAGCTTGTCATTTCTTCCCAGGGTAAGATGCCTATAGTGAGATGTAACTCACTATAGTTCAAATTGATTTCAGTACTTAAATCGGAGATACCCCTCTCTAACCACCCAAACATTTCTAGGTAGCTCCTTTTAAATTTCTTATTTCTAGTTACAGCACACGTTCTTGCGAGCTGCTTCTTTAGCAATAGTAATGGAAAGGAGCTGGAAAATGTGACTGATTAAGAATGTCTCCCTGACTTCACACAACCGCCTTCAGTTACTAATACTCTGCAGTGAAACACTAAAGATGAAAAAAACCCTGACGAGTAACCCTTGCTGCAGGACAGATATGGTAAGACCTCCATGTATGGAGTACTTTGTAACAGCATTTCTGGAAACATACGAAGTACTGTACTCTTTATTTCCATTAATTTTCATTACACACCTTATTATGTCAGTATTCACTGAGATAAAGGAAAATATAAGACAATAGATTTAAACAGATTAATACTTGATTTTTCCCTTTGGACTGGTTTTAGCACTGGAACTTGCACAACTTTAAATAGCTTTAATCCAAACTCATACAAACCTTCTATTAAAAAGCAGCCAGGCCAAACTCTTATATTTTGATTTATCACTAGATGCTCTGAGAACAGAGGAAGACCTGATAAGTAGTAAACTGCTTGCTTTTTTTTTTCCCCTCCATGTCAGACAGTTGGCACTCCTTGTGCATTACCTTCTTTGCAGTGAGGTTTTGAATTCTAAGATACGGACAGTGGAAAAGTTTTAAAATTCAGACTAGCAGTCCAATATGGCCCAATGTAGCTGTAGGTCTCCTTAAGGTCAGCAATATGAACTTGCAGATTCCTGAGGGTAATCTTACTAATGCACTACGTATGTGATCTGATCTGCTTATTTAGAGTTAACTCTTGCAGTTCTTTAAATTGTAACCTTCAAACATTGTTTGGTTAGATGATGGGTTTTTTTTGTCCTCTTACTGAAGACAGCAGACAAATGACATGACTTGGTGTGCTCCTGAAACCATCTCTGCCCCTGGACTTGGCAAGTCTGCAGCTGGGGTACAGCATTTTATATGAAATCTGCTTTTTAAAATGTCTGGCATATTTTGAGGTATCACCTGTGTGCCCAGCCATTTGCAAGGGAAAAAAATGGAGCAGGACTGTATTTATGACCCCGATTGTTTTCTTTCACTGAGCCTACATAAAAAAAGACCAATCATATTTTCAACATAAATATTGATTTCACACAAATTTTCCTTCAATCTGTTGTGGACATATGTATTTGAGTATGTGTACGCTAAAGCCAGATTTGTGAGTGAAAAAATAAAGGCTACATTCTGTCATTAGCAAAGCGATTGTTGATGAAAAACAACAAGTATCATCGATAGGGCTGAATCTCTTTCAGTGTCGAACCCAGAACACAGCAAGACAGTTCATCTTAGAAGAGTCATCACTATGCGCCCATATCCCGTGTGTGCTATGCCCTACCTAGATCCTTCAAAGAGTTCAGCTAGCAGAAATGAAACTACAATCACACATAATTACACAAAAAGAGCCCACCCTTTTCCCTTTTTTTTTTAATAAAATTTTTACTGAACTAAACAAAATTTAAAAACCCACAAACTCGGAGAGAGGAACCTAACTAAACCAATAACAACGATCAGCATTAGTTCAGGCACTGCTCGCTTCAATCTTTGTATGCATCGGCCTCCCAACGATTGCACACACAGACTAGGAATATCAAGAAATTTCAACTTCAAGCTTCTTCAGCCTGGTGCAAATTAGGCTTCAAACCCAAGTTTGTTGGATTATTTTATATCAGGGTTTGGTCCTGTCCTCCCCCCCCCAGAAAGGAGGGATTTCTTCTGCATTTAATACATGCTGCCTTTTATTAATAACCTCCGCGGGTCTGCTTTGAGAGCACTTTTCCTCAAAGAGTCCTGGGTCACTGCTGTTTGCCTTTTGCTCCCCTAGGGAAGCCACCAGTCATTTCCTCACTGAGAGCTGTGGCAATCCCTGCTCCTTCCATCTTTCCATCAGGCCAAGTCAGGTTTCCAGGAATTCCCCAATTGTGTTAATAATATGAATCCAATACTGGAAAGTATTAGCATACAGAGACAACCATGCTTACGATCCAATCACCATATCTGTGTTAACCCTGTATGTGCTGAGCTAGCTAAAATCTCTTTCCATAGCCAAAGCAAAAACTTCAGGTTGCAAAATTTTGGATAAATATACCCTTTCACCCTCTGGTAGGAAAATGACAGCTCAGAACACTGTCCTACACATCTCCCTTCTTCTTCCCAGTTTTTAAAACTTTTCTACTGGTTAGTTGATTTTCTTAACGTGCTACAGATGCCAAAAAAAT
Source organism: Scopus umbretta (assembly GCA_013400535.1). Classification (NCBI taxonomy): domain Eukaryota; kingdom Metazoa; phylum Chordata; class Aves; order Pelecaniformes; family Scopidae; genus Scopus; species Scopus umbretta. Next base: position 6,793 of record VZTL01069460.1, on the reverse strand, counting down.
TCAAATGATGTTTATAGTCTCCCTGGTTTGGGGGAAGAGAGTCACGCATATTCTCCTACATGAACGTGAAATTTCTGGTTTACCTACTTGAGTGTATACGTACCATTAAGATCATCTCTGGAGGCTGTGTCTTAAGTCTACAACAGTCCACACAAACTGCTTGCTAAAAAAAAAAAAGGAGAAAAAAGAAAGAAAGAAAAAAAAAAAAAAAAGGAAGCTGCCTGATTCTAATACACCTAATTAGCCATCGGCAGACTCTTAATTGCATACATTAGGATGATTCCATAGTGGAGATTAATTCTAAATATACCCAAGCATCTGGTTAAGATGCCATGGATTACAGTGTGGACTGTACTTTTCCACTTAATTAGATATCAAAATTAAGCAGCAACAAGCATTTTGACATAACGGGGATCAAGCCGCCGCTTGGCATCCCAGAGCTGCACTAAAGTGACCGCTAAACAGAGCCGCACAGATGGAGAGATATTAAATGCCGCACTGGAAAGTAATTTCAAATAATAAAATATCAATATTTACATTTTAATTACCCCTACTGAGAGCCGCTCTGTCATTTTCACTATTGCCGACGCAGCAAGGGGTAGTGGAATGACATTGCGGCTCTGACTGCAATGACTATTTTGTTTCCATTAAAGAATGACAAGTGTTTTAGAGGCAGTGACACCCAGTGTGTGAACAAGAATGACAGCAGATCAGAAAATTCCTATTAAGGGAATAAATGACTCAACAAGAGAATTTACTTCAAGCAGCCGGCTCCTCCTTGAAACACATAATCCTTTTTAAATTTTCTGCAGAAAGTTTATTATTAGAGGTGCCTCAGGGAAACCTTAGCTTCTCATAAAATATTCAGAACGATAGGACCTTACATGATGACCGGTCAATTTAAAAACAATAATACACAATGCTCATCCTACCTCAGAGTTATATCGAGAGTGTGTATGAATCAAAATAGTTCGAAGAGGGGAAAAAAAGGCATGTAGTGAAAAGGAGATTCCCTCCCGTAAGACCTGAAAATTTTGACGGTGCGTGGAGAACGCCAGGGTTATTTTCGCTGTCTTTCCGTCAGTTTTGCTACCATTGGCAAAGAGTACTCCACACCCCATCTGGATCACAATTTGCTGGCCTTCAGAATTACACCCAGAGACCGATCACAACATGCAATGCGTACATGCATGGGTTCAGGCCTGCCGTTTCTCCCTCTGTATTCCTTGCACACACATAAACACTTTTCCTTTCAGTATGTACATCAGAAACTCGTGAGACACCTTTGCAGCACCTTAGGAATCTAATTACTTCTGATATGGTCTGAGGTCAATCTCATGGAAAATATTATATTACATCTGACATGCTGCATTTACAAAGAAGAAAAGGAAGGAAGAAAAATATCAAAACAGTAAAGAAAAAAAAGGTCTTCCTTGGGGATGTCTGTCAAACTGGAGAGATCTTCAAAGAATTTCAATGGCTTTAGACATGAGAAAGTGCGGAAGAGAAAATCCTTGGTCAGTACACCCCAATACGCAGCTAAGTGACCCTCCTAAGTCATGGCATGCATTTATTTAATAATGTGCAGAGCTCAACTTCTATAAATGTGACAAATGGCTAGAACAGAACACGGGGGAAAAAAGGCATGAAAATTTTACAGAACAGAAAAGGAACAGCTTTATGGCAGTGACTATTGCAGGAGTTTTAGAACCAGCTTTGACATTAAGAATTAGCAGTAAACTACAAATACGTTACTCTGACATTAGCGGCGTAACTAGTTGATCTTCTTTTTCTTGTCTTTTTTCTTCACTTCTTTTTCTTCTCCCCCCGCCCCCCGCCTTTTTTTTTTAAGTACCCAGGAAGTACTTCTTAAGCATCCCTAATGCTTTTAGGACAAGACACTTCCCCATTTCTCAGCCACTAGCACCTTTTAATTTCTGAAAGAGCCACGGTTGAAAATCTTAATTAATTGTTCCATACTGCTTCAGGATCATTATGCAATGTAATAAAGGCCGTGTAATTATGAAATTTTACAGCCATTACCAAGGCTGATGGCTCGTATTTCATCCTCAGCTGGACCCAATGGCTTTTAGCCACTCAGCTCCCCTTTGATGAACTACAGACAGATCTATCAGGCCCAAACAATATCCAGGCAAGGCGGCTATAATAGCTACCTACAGATGAAGCCATAGATAAAGATAAACTATAAATCTACACACAAATGCAGGCACATTGCCTCAGGATGACAGAGGGGAGAGGATGAGACACTTGGGAAAGCTGGCGGCTTGCAGAAAGGCAACCTTCTCTCTCTTGTCTCTCTTATTCAGTTTGGAATTTGTTTGGCTTCTTAAAGATGTAAAACCCTCTCACAGTTCTCCAGAAAAATTACATATTTTTTAAGGACTATGCATTTTGCTATGGAAGGCAAGGTGTCACTTTATCCATCTATTAAATTTGAAAAAGGGGATTTATATGAACAAATCAACTCATCCTCCAAATGAAGAATCCTAGTCAACAAGTTTGCAAATCATATTCTTAGAAGTGAATCCAGGTCACTTGTTTCTGAGGCTGAAAAAACCCAAAACATCCCTGATTTCTAAATGCATTATCCTGAGGAGATGCACAGAGGTGAAGTTAGATGATAGGCTTTCACTGGAGGCAGCACCGGAGATGCAATTTCATGCAACATTGTCCTACATTATTTTATTTTTCAGTTTGAAAATGAAAATACTTCTCAAAATTCAGTGCACAGGAACAAGGGGATTAGATACAATCTCAGTACCTGCATCACCAGAATGTACTTTATGGATGTGACCTCCATCAATGCCCTCTTTAATTTAAGACAGAAGGCCTTCCAAGTACATATTGTTAGTCCCCCCAGAATGAGACAAGGCTGACTAAATGATCTCTACGTGAGAAAAAGAGTTGGAGAGCTACAGCATCCTGACCAACTCTGAAAGAGTCCAGGGAAGAGAGTGAAAACATTAGCTTGAAAACTGTCATTACTAGTACCCTTTCCAGCAGCCCAAGGTTAGTTGTGAAGGTGATGTCATGCTCATGGCTGAGGCTAAAAACACCTCAAAAGACAAAAAAAGTTAAAAGGAAAATATCAACAGTACTCTCTGATTTCCAATATTAATGACAGAATGGCTCAGCCCTTTCCAAAGAAAGTACAACAGATTTAGAGGAGGTTCAGAGAAAGTAAAGCAAAACAACATACCTGGGAAAATTCTTCTGAAAAGAGACTCAGAAAGCAGGAATTGTTTTCCTCAAAATACTGATGTATGAGAGAATGCAGTAGAAGTATATATAAATTAATGGTATAAAAAACAGGTCTAAAACTTTTATTCTCCTTATCTCGTAACACAGACCGAGCACCATTACAGTGAAACACAGGAAATTCCAATTGGAAGAAAGGAGGGAAACTATTCACAGAGTAGCTGGACTGGGGAAATATTTGCCAAAGGATGTCACTGAAGCCAGGACCTTAAGAGCCGGAGCTGGTGCTTGGCATGGACAGCCAGAATAGCTCCAGGAATACTACTCCAAATCCAAATTAAAAGGACAAAGACTTCTTTCTTCCTTATTTAGTCTAAGCTTTAAGCATAAGGCATTAGAAAAAGTTTTCCTGAGGCTTCTGCCTACTATGGGGTCCATGTCTCTTCCCCCAAGGCTGATCACTGCTGAAGACAGCAGAGTATTGTTGATGACCTAGCATTCAGATCCTAGTTTCCTAAAAACTGAAGCTTCAGAATGTGGGCTGCCTTTCTTTGAGGTATTTGGAGCCTACTCCTACAATTAGAGTTCACAACAGAAAAGCTAGAGAGATGTGCCCCAGGCAAAGAATTTCAAAATCACAGAAACTGAGCTCTCATTCTGGAGCTGCTACTATAGAAAGATGAAAATAACTGATACAGAAGAGCCAGAGTGGCACCTGGTGTCCAGCCAAGGTCAACCCACTACATAAAAGCAGCCAGGTATACATATAAGCGAGCATTTGCATAGGCCCGTGTACACATGTGTTGTAATAAGCAAACTCAGGGTATTCTAAAAGCTAACGAAATAAGTAAGGATCATCTGCTGCTCATGAACTTGTATTCTTTGCTTATCAAAGAGCTTTTTTTTAAAAAAAAAAATATGAAAAACTGTCTTGCTGAAGGACAAAATAATAATGTATTCACCTAGGTCAGATCAGAGAAGTATTTCCTGAAACAGGGCATCTAAAATACTAGACTAAACAGACACCGCTAGGCTCTAATTCCTGGACAGCATTTTATATTGCCTTCTTATGCTCTAATAAGTTACCAGAATTCAATGAAGACCTCAGCTGAAGCACAGACTATGGAAATTGAGAAGACTGGATGTAGACAAAAAACCTGGCAGATCTTTTACCTCCTCCACTTCCCATCCAGTTGACTCATATTTAGCCAAATTAGCATCAACCTCACGGGTAAGCTCTGTAGCTTTACCTCTTTTTATCTTCCCAATCACTCAGATCAGCAGGATGAAAAGCAGACACAAATATACTCAGCAGGAGCACTTTTCAGAGCAAAAACTTCAAGTAAGAAGTAAATGCAAAGATTTTATTACTGTCAGAGACAGTAATACCAGTTGCTACAACAGTCTAACAAAAATAATGAAAATAATGCAAGAAAACACATACAAAAAGAAAAAAAAAAACCTACAGAAGAACTGCATTAATTTTTATTCACTTTGGTAAAATGTCCAGTCTCTCAGGCAATGCATATCAGTAGTCCGTAATGTAAGATTACCACTATGATTTTAATAAAGTACAGCAAAGAATTACGTGCTGGTCAGAAAATTGGGCTGTTAATTTTGGTTTACTCCTTGAAACAGAACTGGCTCAGGCATAGTGAGACAAAGCTTATTTTTCCCAAATATGGCTTACTGCAAAGGAAAAGGGAATCAGCATTACATCTTTTGTGAAAGACTTTCTTTCAGTAATGGGCTTAAAACATTTTCCTTCTTCAAGCGATCCTTTTTTTCTTTTTTCCCCCCTTTCATTTAATAAACAGTTATGTATCAGTATAAAGTGTTTTTAAGAAACCTGTTTTGGAGAACATGTACAGGAGAGTTTTTTCTAAGTCTCTAAAAAACCTAATGGCAGTAAGACCATACTCGGACATAGTGAAAGATACGAGCATCAGTACAGACCAAAAATGCAAGGGAAATGGGGGTATAATTGTATGTTTTCTCTTTTAAGATTCACCAAATGTGACACAAATCTGTAGCTGCTATAATGCACGCCATGCTTTACACTGATTTTCTACACTTGGCATTCCCTAGCTGAATTGTTTCTGAAGTCTATGGTGATTTTCTTCTACAGCAAATCAGCAGTTTTTCAAGAGGTCTCTGTGCAACCCAGGAGTATGACATTTACTAATGTGTTGAGATTCAGGGATTCTCCTTTGTAGAAGCCAACACTAATAAGAAAGATATGGTTCAGTGTCCTGGGTATTCTTCCCAGTTTTATTAATTAGATGGAAAGCTTCTCCCTCTGGAATACTGCAAGGTATTTATTAACACTTCAGCCCACAAACTAGAGTAAATTTACAGTAGTGTAGGTAATTGTTACATACACCGGCTCTTGTTATCAACTTGGCAGGGATAAGCAAAAAAAACCCAGAGGTTTAGATTATGATATTTTTCATGATATTTTAATTGTGCTTCTTAATCTGCTAAATTAAAAACTATAGTACAATCTTATTCAGATCACTGACAAAAAAGATCATATCAATTTGCAGCAAAATGTACAAATGCTCCTATCTCTTTTAATTATACAGAGAATTTAACAGTCATATTCAATATGGCCACGGAGCGACTAAGGTACAAACTCTTTCTTTTACAGTCGTGCCATCTTATCCCTCAGCACCTTCGCATTTTATTTCAAGTCTCCCATCTTCTAATGCACAGATATCCTTCCCTAGCCGATCTTGAATATCACCACCTTCTTTCTCTTCCTTCATGTTCATTATGATGAGCTCTCCCACTGCGCTAGCTTAGCAAACTGGTGGCTGAAAACGACCAGGCCGGCAGTCAATAATATCTCAGTTACTTACGCGCTTTACAAAAGCAGCATTAGGTATGCTCAGAGCTACTTCACATAACCACCTTTCTCTCCCCATTGCTTTCAGCCTTCCCTTTCTTTGTATTCTTCTCCTGCCAGACCCTCTTATCCCTTTTGGGCACCAGTAGGTCAATTTAAAGCGTCACCGGTGATGCCCTGTCCTTAATTGGTGCACACTAATTTACCTACATGTTTTTTTCATTATGCAGCTCTCGGTGCTCTGGAAAGCTTTACTTTGATTATGACATGAGAGTTGGGCTTTCTCTTGCACCCCTCACCCTATGTTCTACATCTTGCAACCACAAAAGTGTTGGGCTCTGTCATCTGGTATTTGGACATATTTGTCAGTGGTTTTAGAAATTACACAGAAAGCATTGTTTTGCTTTGTGTGGATATGCCATTAGAGAAGTCTGAACCATAATTTTAATGTGCTAACAGTGCTGGATCATTTTCTGTTTCTTTGGCTTTCTTCCTGTCCCATGATTTGCCTTCAAATGCCTGTTTCTTGCTGATCCTTCTTTACGGTGACCAGCGGCTCACTATGGCTTTCCTTATGTACTTTTGTCTACTCTTACCAGTGATACAAGAAGGAAGGAGGTGAGAATTTCCTCATGTGTTCTGTCAAAACATCATGTTTGCTGGGTCCTCAGGCAATATTGTGTATCACGGCGAAATCAGCACCGACTCGGCGATGTTTGAGCAAGA
>VZTL01069459.1:0-21930 GCA_013400535.1 Scopus umbretta | reverse complement strand
TAATAATAATAATAATAATAACTCCTTCATTTTCCACTAGTTCTCCAGTAGCCAGGACAGATGACAAAGCCCTGGCAGTAGCTGCAGAGACAGAGGACACAGACTGATGTGCAACTGCGCACACGATGCAGAAGGGGTGCTTGGCCCAGTTTACTGCAACTGTTGATGGGAGCTGGGCACCTTCCTCCACTGCGTAATTTGTTGTTGCTTTCTGTCTCTGGGAGAAAAAGGTAAAAAGCTAGTGTTTTTCCACTTAAAGAGACACAGCACAGGAAGAAGCTAGTGTTTTTCCACTTAAAGAGACACAGCAGAGGAAGAGTTAAAATAAGAAAGACTGGATGTTTAATCTGCCAGAAACATATGAGAAGAGCAATCAAATCTTGGATAAGTAGCTCCGAATGAGGTATGCCTGATTGCTTTAGGCCATGCTGTTTGTCAGTCTTTTAAAATTCAAGTCATTACCAGATGCTGATCTGCTATAATATTGTGATATTTTATCTGATTACACTTATCTGATTGTGCCATATCTGCTATTTGCCTTCCCATTTTTCCATGTATATTAAATGCAGGTGGTTTTATTATTCAGAGAGCTAGAAAGTGTTGACTGCTCTGAATATAAATGGGGATATTATATCATTACCTTGCTCTGAAAGCAGAGCCATTCAGTGTGTAAATCATATGCAAGGTACCTAGTGGAGACACAATAAACCGTAATGTCTTGAGAGAGAAAGCAATGAGGAAGGGATAAGGAGATAAAAATTTAAGGCATTGTTAAAGAAGGATAATCTTCATAATCCTATTTAGTTCTTTCAAACTATCATTTGTTGATAATATAACCTTTATATTCAAAACTTTTTTTAAGTTCATTAAATATCTCTTGGTGAAGTTATTGCCACACGGAACATTATCAATAATAGGACTGAATAAAAAACAAGATTACCAGCCAACCAAGCATTTTAGCTGCTCTCAAAAGGATGTAGAAGGGACCCTTTTGTTTCTGCAAAAAAATTGTGGGCCCTTCCTCTCCTCACCACAAAGCTTACTGTGGGTACAGGGCTGCAGAATTCCCTGGAGAAATGTGCAGGAATCACTTAACAGCATATCTGAACAGCAGATTGGGGTAGCAGGGCAAAGGGGCTTCATCTGAGATCAACAGGCAGATAAAATAAGGTTAATCTGGGAATCCCCTTTTGCTTGCAAGCAAAAATACTTGATGAGTTCCCTGTGATAAATTAAGAGCATGATAAATACCACTGTAAGGATACTTAGAAATCGTACTAAATCACAGAAAGGCTGAGACTGGAGGCACATCTGGAGATGACCTAGCCCAACTCCCTTGCTGAGCTAGAGCGGGTTGCTCAGGACAGTTTGCAGCTGGGTTTTGGATATTTCCAGGGATGGAGACTCTACAACCTCTCTGGGCAGCCTGTTCCTGTGCTCAAAAACCTACATAGTAAAAAAGTGGTTTATTATGTTTAAATGGACTTTCCTGTCTTTCAGTTTGTGCTCATTCCCTCCTGTCCTGTCACTGGACACCTCTGAGGAGAGTCTGGCTCCATCTTCTTTATTTACCCCATTAGGCATTTATACGCATCAGTAAGGTGTCACCCCCAATCCTTCTCTCCTCCAGTCTAACAGTCCCAGCTCTCTCAGCCTGTCCTCATAGGAGGGATGCTCCAGTCCTTTTAACATCTGTGTGGCTCTGCTCTGGACTCGCTCCAGCATGCCCATGCCTCTCTTTTACTGGGGACTCCAGGACTGCACACAGCACTCCAGATGTGATCATCTCCAGAAGTTATTCTTCTCCTTTGGCTGTTTTAGTGTAACATCTTGTGATCCTGCTCAACCACCAGCAGCCCTGACTTGACAGATGGAGGTAAATGCTCAACAAACAAGTAAAAGTGTAAAATAGCTAATGCCTCCCCATCCTTGCTCCCATCAGTTCTGCTTGCAGCAGTCAGAGGGACACCAGGGATGTCAAGTCCCCCAAACAGCTACAGCACAAAGCAACCCTGCCACACCTCCAGTTACAAGAATGATTTCAGAGAGCATGACTAGGAGTCCAGAGGGAGATGGTGTTGGTCAAGTGGACAATAGCTCTAAGTAAAGCTAGATAACCTTATGTAGACACTGGTAGGAGATGGAAGGGAGCAGGGTGTGCAGAAGGCAGCTAGGTGAAACCCGTATAATTAAAAGACAGCAGACACCAAGTTTTCTGAAAAAGAAGAATGCAAAAAGAAAAGAAAAAAAAAATGGAGGGGAAGGGGCAGTCAATACAAGAGCCATGGATGAACTTCTCAGAGACCCAGAAGTTCAAGAAGAAAAACAAGCAAATAAAAAACTGAACATGGGAGAAAGAGCCCCAGCTATTAAAGGTTAGTTTAAGCTTGCAGGGGAAAGTGTAAGGGCAATGAAACAAAAGCAAGGATTAGTGTAAGGTAACATAATTAAGAGTAAAGATGGTTTGAAATCTGAGCTAAGGAAAGGGTACATTATTGTGGTCCTGGGACCACAATGTACAGTGTCAAGGTCTTAAGTGTGCCTTTCATACAAGTGCAGAGGTAGTCCAACTAATTTGGAAGTGAAAGTAGCAGAAATGCTCTCCTCACTGTAAAATGCATCTTCAGCAAACAGAAAAAAAGAAAACTGTGAGAAGGGAAAAAAAAGATAGACATAGCCCTCAAAGCAGTGGTAAGAGCCAGATAGACAAATGACTGCCTTAAATGCCTCTCCCCTGAATCTTCACTGATTTTATCTGCCCAGGTGGTTTTCAGCACAGGGTAACAGGCTAATGATATCGGTACGCAGGTGTGGACACTAAGGGAATTAGCTGCCAAGCTTGCTGGAATATGTGTGATTTTATCTCGAATATCACAAAGTATGTTGTTCATAAAGCCTCTGCTCCTGGAGCCATGTGACACAGGGAAATATGTTTAAAAAAATATTTTTAAACATTTTAAAGAATGTTACTTTCAAGATTTTGGAAATCTTGATTCATCATGCTTGAGCTCAGTTTCCTTCCTTTTTCAAATATCCTGGCCAGAAAAGCTAAGAAGTGCCATACTGCTTTTCTAGGATAAAAAGCTGTCTTGCCAATCACTATCTCATATGTATAATTCTGATCAATGGAAAAAAACTGAGAAAAAAAAATTATGCAGAAAGTTCCCAAACTTCAAGAACTGATGGTTAAAAACAAGATTTTGATTCACAGTATGGAGTCTTCTGTGTGCAAAACACTTGTTAGTAGAGCTGAACTAGTGGATTTGAAGAACTTTTTATTTCCTTGTATTAGCAGTTCTCCAGAGAAGGGACACTGGTTTTGCTCTGCTTTCAGAAAGCAACTGGTTGCACTAGCACAGAGGTTCATATCCATGTCCCTTGGTTCTAGCACCAAACAGAGGATTTAAAGATCAAATACAATCAGAAACCTGAACTGTTTTTTCCTGTTATTTGACTTTGAAGATTAGGGGATAAAGGGAACATGGGATTAGATGAACTGTATTTGGATGCTGGTACAGCTTCCAGCATTTTTATGAAAACTTATCTCAAAACTCACTCAAATTGGTTTGGATGAAAGACAAACTATTACACAGACTGAATGGCAGAGTCAAAAGTGAAAGATAGTAGTGTAAATTTTCAAAGGCGCACAGATATTCAGGGAAAAGGAACTGTGTCAGGCTTCGTTTTATTTAAAGCCTCCCTTGTATAGGGTCTACTGTGGGTTTTGGATCCCACTCTCAACAATTATTTCACTTGGTGCATAAGGAAATGGGAAGAGGAGGCTGGATATTTCTCAAATGACTGTGATGTGCACAAAAGAGTTTGTTGATTCTTAATTCATGTTAATGCGTAATTATTTGCTTTCCCCTGGAGCCAATATGCTGCTTAGTCATGGGCATGAATAAATGCCACATGATCATACAGTCCAGCCACAAGTCATGGAAGAAGAAAAGTAAAGCAAAAGGAAAATAAAGCAAAAGTCAAAAAACACCTTTGCCAGAGTGCTGTGAGGGCCGGAGGCTGCTGGGGACAGGAGCACTGGGGGGTGCCCTGGGGGTATCAGGGCAGGACCTGGCAGCCAGGACTGTCCCAGCAACCCACCAGGGAGCAGGGCAGCTGGGGCGCAGCAGGGGCAGCCCCTGCCTGGGCATCATGCACCTCCCTGGGGACAGTGATGGGAGAGGCTTGGCTGGGACGTCAGTCTGTGGGTAGGGGACAGGATCAGGCCTGGCGAGGGGACTCGGTGTCAGACACAGCCCCAGGATTGGAAGTTGAAGTCAATTCATTTGAGAAAATGATATCAGAAGCAAAAGAGCTTGCACAGTTTTTGTCTTTCTCCTGCATTTGTTTGTATGTTAATTCCTGTAATACTTGTGCTAAAAATACAATTTTGTCCTGATTGTTAATGCTTCAGGAACATCACTACAAATAGATCCTGCAAAGTCGTTCAGTGCGTCCTGCAATGGTACAACAAAGCCCCTCAGGCATAGCACTGCAAGGCCAGGACAGGGTCCCAGTCAAAGTACACACCAGTTTTCCAGCTACACACTGTGAATTGCCTAAATCCTGTGTTCCGCTGCCCTCACCAGGAGTGACTCAATGCTGCCCAGTGCACAGCTGGTTTGCACAGCTGTTTTGGACAGCCATCCACTGCTGCCGGGGATTAAAGCCTCTGATCCCTGCAGCAGGGCTGGCCAGCATGGTTATAACACCTCTGTATGCTGTTCAACATCTGTGGATCCTAGCCACCTGCCTGCTCTTCTGCCCATCTTTCTCTTCCCACTGTTACTTCCATTTCCACTGCTGACATTTTTTGCCTAACGAGAAAGTTCGGACAGTTCCTTCAAGCGACATCTTCAGACTGCTATGCAAGTTGTACCAATACTTGACCTAGTTAATGAATGGCCTCAAGTATCATTTTGCAAAGACCTCAGTGACCTCAGAGTTTTCACAAAGGTGACTTTGTGGCTTTTATCACTTAGGTCACTCAAGGAATTGCTTTAGGAACTTTACCTATAATGTAGCAACTTGGTACGTTACAGAAACGATATATACAAGAAATGGACTAATAATTCCTCTATTAAAAGCTGTCATTGAGTAGGACAAATGCATGTACATGTTCCATGAAGAACACGTGTACCAACAGCTTTGCAGATGTTAGGACACAGTGTCATGGGCTTTTGTCCCAGAAGAAATGTCACTTAAAGGAGTTCCTGCCCCAGATGTTGGGTCTTATTCTTCCCCCTGTGCTGCCCCTCAGTTACGCTGACACACACTCTTCAGTAAGGCAGTAAGCAGCACCTCAGTTAAAATCAACCCTGTCAGAAGGAAAATCTTTTATACCTCAAAACCCCCTTAGCTCACTGACCAGTTTCACATGCCTGCTACAATGTGCTGAGCCTGGCTTTTTAGGTGGGGAGATGCTCCAGAGCAGCAGAAGTGCCTCAGCCACCACTGTGCCCAGGGAGAGTCTACCTGGAGCTCAGCCGCAGGATTATGCTAACCTACGTCTCTACTCCAAGGGAGAAACTAATCTTCTCAGAAAGGCATTGGCACTGTTTTAATCTTTTATTAGCTCTTAAAAATTTAAGAATTTGTGTGGCATAAAATTACTTTATTACTAAAGAAATGCATCCTGCTTTGCCCATGTTTTTCCATCAACAATACATAAGCGCACTTCATTCCTGCCTTTACATCTACAATGCCCACCAACTCCCTGACCAAAAAGCAGGGATTTAGAAGAGAACCCTACTTCCTAAAAAGCTTTCAGTTCAGGCACACTCGCTGATTGAGTCCATTCAGCCTTCATGTACACTGGCAGTGGTTTTTCATTGAAAGAAAATATTTAGTTGAGGAAAATGTTGACAGCCACTGATTTCATCAATACTTGCCAAGATTTACCTGTGATTTTTCTTCCAAGAATTTCTGTGCAGAGATCTCATCCATCCAGACTCCTATATTGTTGTCCAGTTAGTCCTTTCCCAAGGATGGCCTTTGATACCTCCATCTGCTAGTAAAAAAGAAAGAGAGGCTTCTTATTTATGTACATACATACATGCTGTGCATATATGCACACACATGAAAGAGTAGCAGGGTGCTTTTACTTCTCTTTATTTATATGGAAACAGCCTATTATACATAGTAAAAACTTCACAAGTCAACAGTTTTGCTGCATTTCTGAGTCAGAAAAACTTGCAGCCCTGCAATAACAGCAGGCCTAAAACTTGAAAAATCACTTCTCAATTAAATTTTGCAGTATGACTAGCATAAAAATTTAGGCAGTCCAATAAACTATTGAGAGAGATGTTCTTCATTCTTTGCAGATGGCCCCTGCAAATCATATCCAGATATGACAGCAGTGCATTCATTAGCAGCATTAGCAAAATAAATATTTTCAGTAACAAAAATTCATCAAATGAAAAGGAAATACTGAGTCAGAACTTCATATGGAATAAACTGGCATAACACTGTTCAGGCAATTCTTTTATTTTTATTTACTAATTTATAAATGCACGTTATACATACAGGATGGATAATGATAGGCTAGTCATTTGGAAATATTTGGTTTCACATGGAATAAGAAGACATGCTACAGTGGGTTGACATAATACAAAGACTCTAAAGTAGAGCATGCAGTTCTTCAAAAGGAAGGGTGCTGAGCTGCTATAAACACTCTCCCTCACTTTTCCATTCTTTACTCTTAGTAGTGTAGACCCTTCAGTAATGAAGAGATTATTTTATGTTATTCATCACTTTTGCATTTCATGATCAGCTTTTCTCTTAGCTTGGGATTTGGCACGATCTGCGTACTGAACCATGTTTTGAACACTGTCAAGTCAGATATCTACTGCAGAAAAAAATTGTATACTCAATTTTGAGAAAAGCTCTATTGCCCTAAGAATTTATGAAAGTATATTTTTCCAAAGGTAAATGCATATTGGATTTTGTCAGTTTTGCTTCAAGGACAATGTTATATCAAAACACCAAGAAATCAGATTACCAACTTCATTGGATTTAATAACCTAGGTCACAAAACCAACCAATTGTCTGTATAAAATAATATATCCTCCCTCGTTGCTTTTGTAATATATATAAAGCACCTGTTCAATACTTTTTTCCCCACAGACCAAAAAGTATGTTAACAACCTCTAGCTGCTGCCAATAAAACACTTGTTGGCTGTAAACACCACAAATCCTTTCTGTTCTCATTAACTGAAGGAAAGATTGGGCTCATTAAAATTAGGTTGTGCTTCACAATCAGAGAAGGAAGAGAGAAAGGATATGAACAAGACAGAGTCAGGAAAAGTGCCTAGCAGGTAAGGATGCGATTTGTAGTTGTTTTCCTCCATATAAGCCTCAGGATTACCCCAAGCACTGGCTGTACTTTTAAAGACAAAAGAGAAATTTCTGGTTATCTGGGAAGGCATATAGGATGGTCCAAGAGAGAAAAACACTGCTAGCAGAAGCCTTCACAGGGAGACTGAGCCACAACCTAAAACCAGAGAGATAGGAAGCACGATAAACAGGTGCAGGAAAAGTAAGAAAAGAAAAACTAATTTGAACACAAGTGCAGAGACAACTGCCCTGTGAAGGTGCACGAGTTCTGTCTTTATGAAAACCTCATTAGTATTTACTGTAACTGCACAACAGCTCTAGCCTTGGAGCTAAGTCTGCATGACCAAAGTTAATGTGCTGAACCAAGAATTTTTATACATTATCAGAATTTGCCCACAAGATAGTGTCAGTTTTCTCCCACAGATATGAAAGAAGTAACTCTACCACTACCAAACACTAGACTGAGAGCAGAGCAAGAGATCACTCAAGGAACAGTGAAGATGATGCCTGATGCCCATTTTACTGGGAGAATAAAGAGTAAGATGGGAATCTTAAGCCTAACTCAGAGGACCAGCTAAAGAAAGATAGTCACTGTAATAGTCAGCATGATGATGCCCAAGTAGCTTTGTGGACTGAACTTCAAATCTCTATGCCTCAGTTGCCCACCTCAGTAAAGATCATAGGATTGCCCTGCTCCACAGGGCAGTTCAGTAAGATTCTCATTCATTCTAAATGAAGAGGCTGAAATTAAGTAGGGTGAGTTTTTTCACCATGAGCACCCAGAAGTAAGATCAAAAAGCTGATAAAAAATGTTGGGGATCCCACATCCAGGACAGCTGTAATTAAGAATGTGGGACACTGCTGCAGGAGGAGGTGCCTGAGTAGTAAACCCAAGAAATTAACAGAGTAGAGAAAAGGAGATGTACTCTCTAGTTGGCATGAGTGCTATTAATAATAATATAATCTTTCTAGTCCTGTTGTCCCTCCCAGAGGGACTGGGATTGGTGGGAGGAAGGGTCCACCAGGACCCCCATGCACTTGGGGCAGAAGCACTGTGCAGCTGTGTCCTGGGCAGGCAAAGCTGCGGCAGTGATGCTGGTGGGTCCAGGGGCAGCTATGGGGGTAAGGTCCTATGTCCCAACTGGCAATGAGCTGAGCAGGTGCAGAAAGGATGGACGTAAGGGAAAGCTCTTCCCCAAGAAGGACAGCTGGGTAGTGGGGCTTGGCCCAGGGAGGTGTTGCCACCTCCCTCCTTGGAGGGTTTCCAGCCCCCATGGGATAACGCCTGAGCAACCTGGTCTGACCCTATGGCTGAGCCTGCTTTGGGCAGGGGGTTGAGTGGAGACCACTCGAGGTCCCTGCTGGCCTGAAGTATGTTATGATGATCCAATGTTCTCAATTCAAGGAGGACATCAGAATGCTGGAGAGGATTCCTGGAAGACCTAGTTAAAGACGAATAAAGTAACTGGAAAAGGTGCAGTGCAGAGGAAGATTTTGAGGATCTCAGTCTTTCTACCTCGTTAGAAGCAGGTTAGTGGATGCATTGATCACTGTCCTTGAGTACCACTTAGGAAGCACAAACCTGATAACAGAGGGCTCTTCAGTCTGCCAGGAGAAGGTATAACAGGATCCAATGACTGAGACAAAGACAGTTTCAGAAAGAAAAAACATAGATATTTTTTAAAATGAACACAATTAAGTATTTAATTTGTGGAAATCCTCTAGTCTCAACAGAATGTAAGTAGGCTCAATTATAGTTGGCATTTGGGCCTTTTATTCTGGGAACCTTGAGCACGGAATAACCTTTTTTTTTTTTTCAGAAAGGATCAACATAGGATAGAGTTTTTTCTGACAAAAAAAAATGAGATGCATACCAGCCATTGACTGAGAAGATGCAAAAATAAAGATTAGGAAGAGAGCCTATGGACAGAAAGAAACCTAAGTCCAAAGGAAACAAAAGTACGGAGTTGCACAGGTGATAACTACAAGCTGACATTATATAGAAGACTGAAAAAAGAGAGACTTGCACTAATACAATTCATTCTGGCTTTCTTGTGACAGCTCTGCAGGGTTAACAAAAACACAGATCATCAGCAAATCAGGCCTTAGGTCTATAACTTTGCAGCTCATAATGAGAAGGAAATTTATGTGGGCCAGGAACCATCTTTCTGTGTTGAGAAGGTGTTATGTCACTTGTATTGCCACTGGCCAATGGTTGTTGTCAAGGCATAACAGCAGCATACCCAGCTGTGGATGCCCAGGCAGAGCTGTCCTTTATTTTGTCCTGGGCTTAAACCAACACTGTGTAGGGCAGAACCACACTTTACCATTCCATGACAACTGGATGGAAACGTGTATCAGAAGGTTAGACAAATGACAGAGACAAAGGCCTGTACATGGTTAATATTTATTTCTCACTAGTACAAACACAACAGAAGAGAGCAATAATTAGCTGAAAATACACTAACAATACTTGTAGGTATAAAGCACAGGTGTTTGTGAGAAATGGCATAATTAATGAGGAATTTCAATACTGCGTGCAGGTCTGGTGCTGAGCTAGAAGCAGAAGCTATAGTCAGCACCTGTCCTAATATGGTAGTGGTATTAAGAATGTATGACAGACAGTAAGTTTTCAGTGTGATCAGGAGTGTACTTCCTGATCACATCAGATTCACTCTTTTAAAAGACATAGAAAATGCCTAGCAAACATTTCTCTTTGTATTACAAACTATGTTGGACCTTGCTTTAGTTACATTAGGGGGTGTTGGTATGGTGAGTGAGTGGAGAAAAGAGCTCTGACAAGTTAAACTGTAGAGCTGATGCAAAAAAATTAATTCCTAGTAGGCATGGTTTCTGGCATGAAAAAGTTTGAAGATGGCTTCCAGGAATTGCAAATGCCTTTCATATCACTTAAGCAGTCAAGTGGCAAGATTCATTATATCTAAAAAGCCTAGTACATTTTAATTCCCTCCTTTCCACTAATGTTTCCTGTATCCTAAGTGCTGCATAGATACCTAGGGGGCCAGAGGCTGAGCCGTTGACACCAAGCAGTACCATGTCAGTCGCGTACCATGCTGTGCAGGTGGTCAGGGTAAGGTTCCTAACAAAGAGCCACGGAACAAGGAGACTTCTGTATAAGCAGCTCATGCGCTGCCAGCATTTCTCCCAGCTGCCCCAACTATCTTTGATGGAAAATGTTTTTTTGACCAGCTAGGCTCTTCAGACCCAAAATCCTGAATGGAATCCAGTTAAAGAAAGGAGCAGAGTATCAGTACAATGAATGCAGAGACTTCTTCAGTTTGAATTGTATGTGCAAGTTACAGTAGCCCTGTAAATTTCACTCTGGCAGTATCCATCCCTCCAAGGCTACTCTATCATTCTGCTGTTGGATTATGTGATGGGAAGGTCAGAAAAGCTGGTTTTTAGTTTTTCTGTTTAGTTTCTTGTTTTCCAGTCATCATAGCAATGACCCCATGTAAGGTTAGTAAAACCACATGATACATTAAGCTACTAGAAAATATTCCAAATGGTGCACACTTAAAGTAACAGACTAGTCTGTTTCAGAAGTGGGTATAGGTCTGACAGCAAATAATTTTTGCAAGAACATGGTCCATATTTATCCTGTTCTTGAATGATGAGTGCTTAGCAGAAGTCTACTAAGATCAGGGACTTCATTCATAATTCAATACCAACAATCCCTTTTCTGCAAAAGTACAAGAACCTTGCCTATCAGCAGTGTTTCCTTCCTGCAAAGTGCACTGAATCATTGCAAGATGCTTTCTTGATAACTGATTCTGCAGGGATTTTTTTTTTTTTTGTAAGTCAATGAGCAGCCCAAGTTTTATTTAATTGCTGCATTTTTATTTATATTAATTCAATGCATTTTAAAGGCTGCTGTGGCTGGAATGGAAAGGAGACTGTTACACTATGAAATATTTCTCCTGTAGGCTGACAAAAAGAAGCTGTCTCTTAACCTGATGGCAATGAAAGACAGCGAATGAATCATTGCTTGAGGAAACCAATTTATTTAGTCACTCTGTGTCACTGTTATTTATTACTTATCAGCACATGCTGTTAGTTCAATTAAATACAAAAACCTGAAGTTCTCTTCCAGCCCTCCCCCCACCCCAACTTTTAAAAACACACAACAAACAAGAAAAATGACATGAATCTGCAGTGGTAAAGCAGAACCCTTTGGGTTTATTGTGTTTCTCTTGTTTTAATTAAGCTTTGTTTATTAAACTTCTGCAGCTAAGGTATGGGGATTATTAATCTTTTTCCATAGCTAAAGATAAAAGTTAGCAGAGAGAGAGAGGACATTATAAAAGTACAATGAAGTCGTGAGAAAAAGTGTTGATTACAACATTTTATCAATAAAAATACCGGGAGCTGCAAACAGCAAATATTTTCTCCCTTTACATATAAAGAAATAAGGAATGAAATCCCCTAGTTTTTATATATGGGCATGTATGTAATTTATAATGTTAGTAGTAAATGTACATGCCATCTCACAATATAATCACAGATGTACAAAAAAAAATCACATACTTTTCAGCACTGCCTTTCCTCCTGCATCCACGTTCTTTGTTTAAGACATGATAAGGGTAAGTAACAGAATTTTTGTTCCTCAGGAGAGGATCCACTGTTCTTTGCTTAACAGTACAATTGACATGGAAAGCCTTCCTTATAAATACAAATAGAAAAGATAAAATAAATAATATAAAATCTACTGATCCACAGAAAATTTGGCATTTGGAGATTTGCTTAATACGTTATCATTGCTAAATAACAATAAATTAGTTACTCTACCCAAGACCCTTTTCCAACTTTAAAGGGATAGTCTGAATTGCAATTCTAACCAGGTCTACATATTGACCGTGTCAAACACTGCCCACTGATTCCTGACCCTGATTCCAGTTTTTAATGATAAGCATGTATTGTACTCCAACAGCTTTAGGAGCTGCTATTCTTCACTGACCACAGCTCTCACTTCAGTTAAGTTCATTCGCTTTGGCCTGTTGCTATTTTGTGAACAATACTGGCAATATTACCCTTTTCTGCAGCAAGTGGAGGTATAATTAGGGGCCCAGTGGTTCCCTGTTGTCCCCCTCTGTTATTTATGGCTTGGCTTCCCAATACAAATTTCAGTAATTCAGGGCTATGGCAGTGAAGTAATGTATTTTCAAAAACTGGTCCAGTAAAAAGTGTTTCAGTCATTCACATCTTTGACATGTCATACTTTTCATGAAACAATAAAAATATTAGTAAACTTCATTTCTCACTTCTCAGACAGCCAACGTTTTTATTAAAACATTCCAATGTAGCAAAAGTGCAAGGAACAGGATTTACCAGCTGGAATGGCCCTAGCCTGCAGACAGACATAGATGCCCGTCTTCTTTATTATTAGCCTCATTACTATTGCTACAGAACCAAGATTTACCAACTGGAGATTTAGTAAAACCATGATCTACCTATTCCTATATCAGCTTATTTCACCAAATGAGTAATTTACTGATGATATACATCATCATGTCAAAACATACATAGACACATACTCTTAAAACAGTGAAAGCACGGAAATTGTCACAATGAGCAGTCCTGCAAAGCACAGACAACTATTGTATTTTTGAAAAGAATATGCAGATTAGTCAGTAAAACAACTGATGAAACTCTAGTATTATGTGACCTGACACCAACACTTGGCAAGAAGAGACATATTTGAATGGCCTAAAGTCCACCTAAATCCTTATACCTACCTCTTTCATATCAGTGGGTTCTAGCTCTTCAGAGGTGCCCCACACAATATGAAAGAATAGGCTCAGGAATTTAAAGGGAACATATATTGTCTAAATCAGGCCCTACTACAGTAGATGCTACCTATTTTAACTTCCTGGGAACAACATTAATAGCTCTATGGCATTTTACTAGACAGATAAATTCTATAAGAAATGTATTTCTTTAAAACACCCTGTTTTACACAGTTAAACAAGAAGACAACCCATTAATAGAGTTGCTTAGATCCACTAAGTTTAAAAGGGTTAGTAGAAATTGAAGTTAGAAAAGACATTACCTGCCTTTACAATGGCAGGAGGTCCCTTCAGTTTCCAATACTGCATTCATTCGAGTTTTCAGTATACCTGTATGTAAATGTCCTCATGAGGCCGGGAAAGCAAGCTGGAGAAGATATCAAGCAATTAATCTTAATTTTGCTTGGGATATAGAGCAGATAGTGATACAGGAACTGGTGCAGCCAAAGAAATAGGACACTAAAGCAGAGGCACTGAGGTATGCAGTGTATAGAAATTCCCCTTTATGGAGGAGAAAATGCTACAGTTGCTAACTCTTGATGAAAAGCAACCTACCCATCTCCGATGCCAGCAAACTGGGTTATGCATCCTAGGTCTGAAGCACCATATTAGTACTGAAGCAACCAGGGTGCTGTTCTCAGCCTTTCCACTCACCTCAAGACAATAAGAACATCACTTCATCCTGAAACTTCATTTCATCTAAGTATACATATAACAAATTTTCCTTGCTCCTTCCTTACATTTGTCTAAATTGCAAGTCATTCCCCGTTACTATTCTGCTCCCATCCCCTTTTTTATGTAGGGAAAAGTAGTGCTTACAACTTCTTTATACAGTTTGTGTTCTGCTCTTAGCATACAGCTCTTTGAAACGGACATTGTTAAAGCAACACAGCCCCCTAGTGTGGACGCAATTCAAAAGTTTAATTTCCATACAATTATGAGACACTAACTTTAACCAGACCACACATGGTAACAATTACAGTATCTTTGCTTAAAAAAACATACCAATAATCAGAAGTATGTAGACTAGCAAATTTAATCACTAAAATAGTTTACATTTGGAGCAGTTCAGCTACCATTTTTGAGTGATCTGCATCACTTCAACAAGATGGAATTAAATCATGGACTTAATTCTGATACCACATATCTCAAGGACTGGAATAACCTGGGGTATCACATGTGTAAGATAATCCAGTGCCATTTTCAGCAGTTGGATTTTCACTACTTATTCTGTTGTGCCAACACAGCAAATTCGATTGGGATGCTGATCCAGGTTGGGGGGAGCAAATGGACATGATTTGTTGCTCAAATGAGCTTCCCGATGTGGTTCACTACATATCCACATAAACACTAGCTGCACAACAGTAGTATGGGAGGGAGGAGACAAGGAGGCAGCCTGGGAGCAAGTAACCTAGCTAAAATATATTCATAGCTCCTCACCAGTATTGATGTTCAGCTTAAACGTGTTTCTCAGTACTCTATTTCTGCCTGTCTTTACAGGAAGGTTTCAACACGTTTAGACAAAACAAGCTTTTCTAGTTAAGTCTCATGGCCTTTTGTTCCTCTGTGACCTTAGAAGTCTTTGTCTGCATTTATTCCACTCCCAATAGAATATGTCTTCAACGCAGACATGTAGAACTGCACACAGGGAGGTAAAGGTCAGATTTTGTAAGTAAAGTAAGATTGACTGGAGTCTGAAAATTGAAGATGGGATGCAAGATCATAGATTTTTTAGTTCACAGTGTAAGATACTCATCCAGAACAACTTTGCGGAACCAAAAGATATAAAACACAAAATTCAGTTTTGAGTCTGGCAATAATTGAGACAGATCCCATGAAAAAAGATGGCATTTTTCCATGGGCTTAAGAAGGCAATGATGCACTGAATGAATGTGCTTTCTTTTTTTTTTTTTTTTTAAGCAGAGATGATTACTTGTGCTTTACAGTTTAATAACCGTGCAATATTTACTTTTATGCTTGTGGGGTCTTTCCCTGTCTGAGTACAGAGTCAGTCTGATTAACTGCTATGTGGCTAAACCTTTTTACAAGCTTCAGTTTTTTCTTCACCTTTTACGTATTCTGTTTACATATTTTAATATTAATGCCAGAAAGACCCATTGAACATGAGACTTGACAAAAGAAATTCCAGTATTTTAACATTTAAATTTGGCCATAAAGAAGGTGTACAAGCAGTTTTTTTCTATATATATATTGCAGATTGACTTAGCAATAAACATGAAGGTTTATATTATGGGGACTAAATTGCAGGACTTCATCATCAGTTTTTAATTTGGTGTCTATGCTCCTAAAGTTATGCTGCTGTTCTTCATGTTTCTGATTGATTAACCACCTCATCTCCCTTCCCGACTAAAGGACCTATTTCACATCTTCAATTATCTTCTGCGAAGTGGGCACGTTTTGCCAGCATCATTGATCCCATAAAGCTAAATCAGTGCTTTAATCTTAAAACGGGCATGTAAAATGCCATACAGCTTACTATGCATTTGTGTGCACAAAGCCTTTTTTCAGTTGCTGTTTTTTAGAAAACTCTTGACATGCTTTATCCACAGATGAAAATGAAGTAGCTTTAGCTAAGACAAGCACTTTTGTAGACTAATATTTAAAAAATAATAGTAATGACCAAGCAGCCATTTACGATCTTCATAGCTCTGATCATTTAAGGAATTAGATGGTGCAGAGTTGTTCTGTCCCATCACCAGGTTCCCCCGCCAGTGGCTGCCATTTGTGAAATCATGCTCCCTCAGACGCAGGCAGTGCTGCAGAGGAACGCTACCCAGCTGCCTCGCTTGCTGGGATTCACGATGCAGTGCCATACTGCTCATGTTTAATGTGGCATTTCAACTGTATCTGGTATCTGGTTAGAACAGCAGCATCTTAAATCATCTACACAGATGATTTGATTCCCCACGTGCTACCTTTGTATCTGCTTAGAAGCAACTTGAAGTCAGTGCTCAAAACTTCCATTCACTGTGATGAATGATTACAATAATTTTAAACAGCAAAGAACGTTATTTTATAACATAGGTTAAAAAAAAAAAAAGTTAGGCAAGGCACTAAGTCTCTTAGGCAAAATATTTTTCTGAGAGCAAATACTGTAATGGAAATAGTGTTACAAACAGAACTAATTCTTTTCTGAGGAAACGCCTGTGATTTGTCACTCAAAAGTGGCATCTGGAAGTCTAATTATTATTCTCTATGAAATCACCATAAAAATAACATCAAAGCCTCTGAACAGAAATAATAGATACTTTTGGCGCTCTGGGGAGTCACGCCTTTTTATTTACCTAATACAAACACAATCAACCCTACTGCTCAAAAAAGCACTGTGCTTCATCTATAAGGACAGCAAAAATCCATTAGAAAGTATTTCTCTTGCAGTCCAGAATATAATTAGGATCTTTTTCCTCATGCTGGCCAACACCCAGTGTGTAATATTTTTTCCCCACCAAAAAACAGTTGATCAAAAACCAGTAAAATTATTTTAAGGTTTCATAAATAATTCATGATTGCATTTTATGTACAAATTGCCTCCTCCTCCAAGTGAAATATTAAATTTATTTTTCAAGGAAAAATCAAAGAGGTATTTAAAAATGAACAACAAAACAGCTGTATAATAAATACTTTAAATGCACTGGATTTTTTTAACTGTGCAGTGATATGAATCAATGCAGGAACCACATGAATTTGCTGATCTGTTTTTAACCTAAGCAGCAATAGTACAAAACTTAAAAATGAATTAGCACTTGTGTAATCAATCACATGAAGTCTCTGTTATGATATATGTATATTTTATTTTATTTTTGTAAACAGCTTAATTTAATTTTCTTGGAAACCTTCTCCTCTTTTAATTTAAAATTTAATTGGGCTGTAATTACAAATCTTCTCTGTCATATGCAGAGTAAACCTGTTTCATCTTTGTCACACTACATAGTAAAGTTAGCATATGCAACTTCTTGATACAGACCTTGAAATAGTAACGTAGGTCAGCACACTAGAAAATGAACTTTTAAAGGTGACCTGGAAAACCGATAGGAAAATGAAGCTCAGTTCAGAAGCAAATGCCATGTACCTCCAGCAAGTAGGCAGTAGAAGAGAACTATGCTGTAGTTTATTACTTCTAGCAGTATTTCCTTGCTGCCAAACAACTGCAAACGCATCATTCTGCAACATCACTGAATGGACTTCATACATTTGACCGTATCGGTTCTTCTGGTGGCATAGTTCGGGGCATAGTTCGGTGGCATGGATTGGGGTTAAACCACAACAGAAACATATTTCTAATTAACCTGACTTACGTTCAGCTTCCCTAAGACACCCTAAGTTATGCCTTACCAAGGCATGGTTTCTGCATGAAGTACCCTGTTGCTGTTGGGTGGTTGGCAGAAATACATGGGAGCCACATAGGAGTACACAGTCAGCAAGGAATCACCTCTGTGCGCGATAAAAACACAGGTGCTGGGAGTACCATTAAAAAAGGAAAGATACAGGTCTAGAAACATTTGTCCCATCAATGAACTATTACTGTATTGTCCATTCTTCTCCAATATTAAGGACGGATTTTTGTTTATTCGTATTGCTTGGGATTTTGCAAGCCTCATCAATGCTATGGCAGATTGTAGAACTGGCAAATGAACCTTGACATGAAAGAAGAGAGACAAACAATAAGGACCAAGTTTTCCTGTTGGGCCAGCTAGACAGGGTTGCACAGCAGGACTAGGAAGCAAATGTCCTTGCAGGTGAGCTTTTTCGTTTCCACAGCATGCAAAGTGAGGTATTCAGTGCCTTAGTGATCTAAGTATAGCAGCAGGAAAGCTTACCTTTACAGTCTAACATAACTCCACTAGCCTATGGTAACTCCACTAGCCTATGACTTTACAAAGAACAAGACAGCACATCTGCATTTTGCCAACTGTCTTTCTCCCATTACCTGCTTTTGTTTCTCTGTACTCAAATAAATCACAAGTTCACCAAAACAGCCAAATGAAATTAACAGAAGACAACATATATTCTGAGACAGATAAGTTACCTTTTGAATTGTATATATATATTCTGACTCATATTCTCCACTTGCTGAAAAATAATAGAAAAATGTTGTTGCTGCAGATAACTGATTACAGTCAGGTGGAATTTACTTAGGTCACTCCCATCATTTAGTGAATGCACACGCTAATTTTCTCAGCTGTATTTAATGAAATTTAATCAAATTTACACTGCACTATTTTGCTATCATTTTACTGACAATACTGTTGCTTCTAGAGGATATCAATACCCTTGAAATGGATAAAAGTAGAATTATTATTTTATATACAAACCCTTATATAATAGATATAAATAAATTAAATTACTTTCCTATAAAACATTTATGCTGAAATTAGGTGCATTTTCCTATTTACACAGGACATGAAATGCCTACGTCAGTTAAATGTTAAAAACTCAAGGTCTTCTAAATAGTCTGACTTCCTGCATTGCCCTCAACATTATGCCATATATTCCAACAAAAAAGCTTCATAGTCAAGAAAAAACTCTATTTTCTTTATTTCAGTTATGACATGGAAGATAAACAGCAGAGGACAGTGACAAAATTAACTGACCAACTGTATAAAAACTCTGGTATTTGTCACTTTCAGGCACTTCCATAACTTTGAAAACAACATGGTTCAACTGTTTATTTGAAAGGAAAAAATCCCTCTCTTTAGGAACTCGACTTTCTGAAAATCAAGTACGTTTTCCAGTGAATCGCCATTCATTTTACCTAGAACAGCTACATTACAATAAGCTAGGCCCCAAGGAGAAATAAGCAATCTCAAATCCCATCACAGAATGCTGAAGGCAGTCACATGATAAAAGCCCTCTTCAAAATGGTATTTTTAATGAAGTACATATAAATTGAGTTTCTCAAGTAGTTTAGCAAGTTGCTAGAAAATAAAATAGGTGGTAATTTCTAACCATGGGGTTATAAAGAACTTGATTCTCCTAACCTTTCTGGAAGGCACCAGGTTCCTAGTATAGCTCTCTATACATTGTGTGACTCCTTGAGGAGATAACCCAGCACAAAGGGACCTGATCTCAGTGAAGCATCAAACCACTCTGTGCATGTCATGGAAGCATCACACTAAAGGCAATGAAATCAGCTATCAATGGCTTAAGCCACAGGTCAGGATACACAACAGGGTTTGAATGAAGAATATCACACCCAACCCAAATATACTTCAGCACTGAAGAGAACAGACATCACATCCTTCAAAACAAATACTGAAAATTTAATCTAAACAATCTCAGGGCTGTTTTTTTACATCACCAGCTTTCATCAGAGCCTTAATAGCTCTGGCCCTCATCTCAAGCTCCAGAAGCTCCAGCTGCTGCGCTGATGGCTGAACATCTTCAGATGGAGGAACAGCTAAGGTTGCTGCTTTGGGCTCCTTCGGGCTGGACTCTGCCAACCCCAGTATCTCATTCACGCTTTTCTCAATGTCCTTCTGAAGGTCATCTATCTGACCGGCACCACTTCTGACAGTGTTTTCTTGCACATCTGGGCCATCTTCTTCATTGCATGGGCCTTCTATGTCACTATCATATGCATCTGCATTTATGCTGAGGACATCACTATCTTCTCCCTTGCCTGCAACACAAATGTAACAATCACATAGTTGCCTAACAGAACCATTTTTCTTTCAACTTACAAAATAGCTTCTGCTTAAAGTGTTTCTTCGCAGATTATGAGTGGCGAAAAGATCTATGAAATTAAGACAACTAACTCCTCTTTTTCTCCTCCAACTTTTAAGGCTGATCTCATTTAGACAAGTGTTAATGTATTTTTATGCCAATTTAGAAGAACATGCAGTATAGCAAAGCAGCAGTACCAGGAAAATTTATTCCATCCTATGGAGTTACATGATCTATTTTGCTAATTAAAATGTCATAAGGTTTTATATCACAAGGAAGCCTCTGCAGTGCAAAACTGATTACTGTTTATTAACTTTAAAGTAAACTTAGTTTTCAAAATGCAATTTTTAAAATGACACTTTAAAACTATTTTATGTATTTTAAAAGGAGTGGGACACCATAGTCAGGCATTTATAAAAAAATAACAGAAATTCCACTTATAGTGCAACTATTCATAATCTATCACAAGTATTTCAGATGTATTTAACTCAGTAAAAACATGGGGAAAGTTATGGCATTGGCTTTTAATGCTGGCTAAAAGTTGGAGTTTATTGCAAAAAATATTAAGAAGAGGAAGTGCAATAAAATGAAAGAAAAAGTCTAACAGAACCTGAGTAACTGTTCACACAATTTTGCTACAGAGAGACTACTGCTTTTGACACACTGGCCTCAGAAATTATTCGTCCTTCACCAACCTTTGTATCTATGGAAACTTACAGTAGGATTGGTTCCTGCTTAAAATGAACAATTTACAGTCAGATCATGATAAAGGTACTGACTCTAAAGGCTTTATTAATTCCTTTTGCCAGTACCACTATCCAAAGGTATGTCTGTGTTCCGTGTTAATAAATAATAAGTATTTAGAGGTAAAAATCTGTGGGTTTGAAATACATATAATTTCTTACCATGAAGATTCGAAGAAAGTTTACATTCCTATGTAAGCTACTTTAGTCTATAATGATCCTCTATATATCAAAAATATTCTTTATTTAATATATATACAGACAATATTGCAAACCTGTTTTCTTTTTTTAATTTTCTTTAACTCTCCTTTAAAAATATGACAGAACATGAAGACAAGGGAGCCAAACTCTTCTCAGTACTGCACAATGGCAGGACTAGTAGCAACAGGCAAAAATCAAAACTTGTGAAATTCTACCTCAACACACGTACAAATGTTTTTACTGTGAGGGTGGTAAAACACTGGAGCAGGTTCCTCAGAGAGGTGCAGAGTACCCATCCTTGCACATATTCAAAACTTGACAGCATGTAGTCCTGAGCAACCTGCTTTAGCTGAACTGCTTGACCAGGGATTAGGTTGAATGATCTCAAAACAGCCCTCCTAACCTAAACAATTCTGTGACTCTGATTTTTAAAATTATTATGTCAATATCTGGTTTTGAAAGGTTCTCTTTAACCAAGCTGTTAATTTTTTTTTTTTAATTGCTAGTTTCACCCATCTATACTTTCGATTCCTGAACCTCAAATCTACAGAAGTACTGATTTGCAAGGATTTCTCATTAACAACAAAACAACCAATACAATGGAAACCCAAGCAAATACTTCCCCTGTGAATTGCTCTTTTTTAATATTAGGCAATCAGAATCTCACTGACATTCAAGCTATTAAAAAAAAACCAAAACTGATAATACAGTCTAACACAGCAGGGACCTATGATTTTAATACCTCTAATTATCTTCCTATCACCGGCTTTTTGCTCAAGGTGCTTACATTTAACGTTTTACTGTTGGAAAACTTCTGGCAATATTTTTTGAATCATTCTTCTCAATAAGAATGTTCCTTTCATGTGGGTTTCCGATCCAATACAAATAATTCTCTCCCTTTTCAAAAAAAAGTACAGCATCTTTCAAATGACATTTTTAGAAGTCTTTGGTTTACGCTATTAATGCTTCAGTGTCTTATTGTACAAGAAATATTAAAAATGCAACAAAAAGAATGTAAGACTTTTCTTAAAAACACAAGTGTGAAGTGCAAAAAACACCCCATCCACATAGTGATTTGTATTTTCTTCTTGAGTTTTTGTGCAAACCTCTCATACTAGATGGAAGTTCTGTACAAAGATTAGCAGTAGAGTATGGATTAG